>VRLP01005193.1:0-39472 GCA_009660295.1 Lophius piscatorius | reverse complement strand
AGCTAACTCACTAAATGTGTAAGTAAAGGTTAAGTCATTTCTAGAGCTAACTCACTAAATGTGTAAGTAAAGCTTAAGTCATTTCTAGAGCTAACTCACTAAATGTGTAAGTAACGGTTAAGTCATTTCTAGAGCTAACTCACTAAATGTGTAAGTAAAGCTTAAGTCATTTCTAGAGCTAACTCACTAAATGTGTAAGTAAAGCTTAAGTCATTTCTAGAGCTAACTCACTAAATGTGTAAGTAAAGCTTAAGTCATTTCTAAAGCTAATTCAGTGCAAAAACTCAATTCTTCCTTGAGGTAAAAACTTCAACAGATTAGATTGTTTGGATTACATTTTTGATATCAGAAATTCAATTTTAGAATTTTGACACTTCGTGTTACTGAATTTATCTCTATAAGCAGAAATCAATGAATAAGATATAGAACCGAAAACTAATTGTATGCTTAGAGTTTTACACCAGGATCAACTGGGAGAACGTCAACCCAAAGAAGGCCTACACTTTCGACATAATGTAATCTTTGTAGTCCTTAAACATAAAATCCTATAAATAAAAACACCTTGCTTTGTACTTGCAGATAAAGCAAGGTGTTTTTGATTATATTTAGTTCAAGGCACTTTTCTTAGTTGATGATGTTTACCTTTGTATTTTCACATTTAACTACATATATTGACATCTTGTAAGTTTATACATTCCTCAAACACTATGTTGACATTTTATTTGCACACATAGCACTTCTTTTCAATTTTTAGTTTTTTTTATCAGTTTAACAAATGTTTTTTATCAGTTTAACAAATGTTTATATTTTCCACAATAAAATCCTTCTGAATACAATAACTGGCCTGTTCCTTTGAGGACGCAAAGTAGGAAAATATGTTGTTGAGTAGCTGTGGAGCTTGGTGTACTGCCTGTAGAAGTTGTAGGCCTTGTTGGGGTTGACGTTCGCCCAGTTGATCTTGACGTATTTGTCTCGGTCGCTCCTGCTCTGCTCGTGCTGGAAGCCCAGAGCGTGGTTGATCTCATGCTGGATGACCCCGTGGTAGATGCAGCCCTTCCTTCTGAGAGAGACCACCTGCTTGAAGGCGGAGTAACAGCTGCCTTTTTCTTAAATGTATTTATTTGTTCATTTATTTTTTGTTGAGGGACAGTGAAAATAATGAACATACAGTGAATGTTGGCATTTGTGCACCTAAGGCTAATTATATCCCTGAAACGTCCGAAAGGAAGTCCTAACGCTGGTCTGCTGGAAATTTCTGACACTAGGGTGAGCTTTAGCTCCAAAACTTTTTAGGTCATAATTTCTTAATCGTTGTTCCGATTTAGCCCAAATTGGGTAGATGTGAAGTAATTCACAGAAACTCTACTTCGTATATGTCGTATTTTACACTAATAGCTCATATTCTACTCACAAGGAAGAGCAATTTTACTTTTCACAATTTAATTAAATTAATCCAAAGAATGCTTGATTAGTGAAAACAACGACGGATGGACACAAAACGAGGCAGACAAACACGGAAACTTGATCGTATCGGTTCACGTCAACTCGAGTTAAACTTGTTAAATTGTTGAATTTCATGCAAGATGACATCATGTTTATCATACAAATAGAAAATTATTTCCTAAATATACATTCTCGTGAATGTAGCAGCAGCCAGGTAAAGGTGTGTCTGTAGGAGGATTATGGGATGTGGTACCTATTTGTTAAACCTAAACAAACCAAAAAGGGAGGAGTCAACAGTCAAACCTACTTTCTCAACATCAAACATCTGACCCTTCAGAAGAGTTGGTCCATTTTGTCCCGTGTGTTCCTGACATGTTTGGAGCTCATCCTGTTTTATTTTTCGTTATTTAACGAACAGCTTTTTGCAAATGTAACCAAAGACTACATACCAAAATTAAATTTGTGTGACCCAAATACTGGGTCCCTCACTCTGGGATGACCTGCGTAATTGAAATCCCCCGTGCACCTTTTATGATAAGCTGTTGAAGTTGAAGCAAAAGCTGCGCGTCCCTCTGTGAGGATGATAGACGGCCTATTGAAACGCTTGCATATGTAGGGGTTGTTAATAGGTTCCTGTGGGACGTGTTGCTGTGGCCCTTCCAGCGACGACTCCGCAGTAAAAAAAGATGAATACTAAATTGTAGGAGACAGTCCGAGGCATCATGGCCGCCCGTCCATCTCAGAAGGTACGCCAGGAACATTTATTTACGCATCCATGCATGATCATTTATCCTGCATTTTCCTACTTAGGTTTTCTTAAAAAATAAAATAAACAAGTGCATCCACAAAAAATGTGTTCCAGTTCAGTTTATTGATGGTTTGTGTCTTTTTCTATAGAAGGAATGTATGTGAATTTATTCAATATGATGCATAATATAAACATAGTGTACCTCCCTTGAATCCTGGCCTCAGATAAAGTGTAAAGATGAATTGTGAAAAGAATGTGTGTTTTCTCTCCCCCCCCCCCCCCCTCAATCTCATCAGCCACCGTGATTAAGGTCTGGCATTGGGGATTGTGCTGTCTTTTTGGAGAGATATTTCAGCTGCATTTCTGGCACTCTGAAAGGAGAGGAAGATAAAAGAGGCGTCGGGGAAAAAACTCCTTCCCGTTGTGTGCGTCCTAGAGAGGGCCTTGAACCCTGCCATTCACGCCTTTCTCTCCATCAGCTGAGTCTAATTGCCAGAGAGGACAGGAGACCCCAGGCCCGATCGTTCCTTATCCTCTTTAGCGCTTTAAGGCGAGTGAAAGGCGAGCTTCTGCTTTTGATCTTTTCTCTGATTCGCTTTTTCTTCTCTGTCATCCCTACCATCCTCTCCTCAGGAGTGACACCAGCTCCTTTCACAGCCTGCCCCCGTCTCCATCTGCCCAAAATAATGACCAAGGCCCAGGCATTATTAAACAGAGGTGGAGAAGGGAGGTCAGCGCTGGGAGAGGGAGGTCTGGATGGGGACTCCAAACTCGTCTGAGAAGGGGTGCCCCTCTTCCAAATCTACTCGGTAGCCTCTCTGTGTTCCCCTAAATTCATCCCTTACAGTTTTCATGGCCTTAGCCTGCAGAAAGCCCATTCTTTAACTCACCCCGTACGTGAAGGCTCGTCCTTTCCCAGAGACTCAGCTACAATAAGACCCCGGGCTGCTCCAGACAATGGCGCCTGTGTGATCTCTCAGCCAGACTCAGGATGAGACGATGCCTGCCTTGCCAGTCCCATGGGAGGGTAGACCCAGTGGTCATTGTTGACAGCTAATGGACAGCATCTTTCCAATAGCAGGCCCCCCTGCAGACTGTGTCATTTTAGGTGGCTTAATAACGACACCCGGGCTGGATGGGCTCAGGAATTCTATCGGGAACAGCAGTTTGTTTGGAGATGAAAATAATTCCCCTCACAAATCTCAAAAGCTAACACTGGGGGGGTGATTGAGTGAATGCAGTCAACAAGCAAAGACAGCATTCAGCGGGAGAAATTAAATATCACGTATGAAAAGAGAAACTGGTCATATGTGTGAAAAGAGCAGAATTAGAATACTCCATTCAGCCAGAACAATGAAACGGGCTCTTGTTCCTCTAATCCAGAGCAGTGACATACTGACAACTAATAATAGAGACATACGTGCCGACATAAAAGCTGCAGAGCACGGCAAGGCATGAGGAAGAACAAGCTCAAGAGCTCACTCTTATTATTCCATAATATCATGTTCCACATTATGTTGCCGTTGTGTGTGGCAGGATTCAGATCAAGGTTAGACACAAGCTGTCCCCGGGATATTACAGATGGAGGAGGGAGTGCGTGTACATTTCTTATGATTCTTTACTGATATGGCTGATAACTTTCACAGTAAAAGTGCACGACAGAATCCACAGTGAAGAGCACTCACAGCGACGAGGATAGAGATGTCCTTGGAGTGCCTGTCAGACTTATAAACACTGAGGGGTCCTGGGAAGGACACAAAATAAGTCTGAAGGGAAAACATGTGGTATCATTTTTTTATTCCAATAAAGCAGAGGAAAGACATTAGTTTTCCTCACTATTGTCTGCATCTGCGTGCATTAAATGTAAATAAAACCACCCAAAGACAATCATAGGTAGCAAAGGATACATACTCTTTACTCGAATAAAAGTCACTTCTAGACTAATAGACTCTTGTAAAATAAGTCTTGGGTCTTTACTCAAGTAAAAGTAAAAACATACAGGCTCTGTATAAATATAAAAGGTTTGAAGGACATTTGTTGCAGCTTTTTTTGTTCAAACCTGACTGAACCTGATGCCACATTAATATAAAATTTATTGAAGGGAATTTTGTAACTCCTGTTACTGTAATTCAAATACAACAAATAGATTCAGCTTGAAAGACCATCATGTAGAACGCGAGCAGAGAAAAAACAAAGTGGTTGAAAAAAACCTGCTTCATCTGTCATGCGTGATGCACAACACCAAAGACACGTGAGATTGTCCGTTTATACTGAAGTCAGTTTTGATGCCAAGAAAGCATGCCACGATTCAAAATTAAAATGAATCTCCAAAGTATCAAGTGGAAAGTTCTGATATTTGTGTTAAAACATATGGAGTAAAATATAAAGTCGTCAGAAAAACAAAACAATTTTCTTATCTCAAGTACAGATACCAAATTTATGCTTTATTACTTCTCTTATTTGAAGCAGTGACCAGGCTACAAGAATGTTTCCATCAACTGAAAAATCTGTGGTTTTCCTCCACGTCTGGCCTCTGAACAGGAAATAATAAAATACTTTAGTCTCTATAACTAATAACATCCGTAATGGAGGATATGTTTCACACGTATTTGTCAGCAGGATTAGGCAAAAACTACAGAACAGATTTCCATGGAATTTAGTGGAACAGTTGGCCTTCGGCCAGAACGGGCTCCATTACATTTTGGTCCGAATCCAGGTTTTTTTTTTTTGTTTTTTTTTTACACGTCATTAAACATTGAGAATGAGGGTGTTTTTAAAAAAATGTTGTTTAATTTTCCAGGTAATAATAATGCATAGAGCTTGATGATAAATATCAACTACAGTCACAGGGTTGGTATTTATGAGTGTTTGAAATATGGTGTGGGTCAAGATTTTTTATCTTGAGCCAGCAGATTTAATTCTGTTTCACAAGGGCTTTGATCTCCAAATTATGATGTCATTTTGGATAAAGTTTGATATGTGTACTCCATCCTGCCATTCTGTTGTTTGTATTTCCAAAATACGCGTAAAAATCCCCAAAGTATTCTAAACCCACTCCTCGTTTAAAGCCCCGTTTAACATCACAGTTAATACCTGCAAACCCTAAAATGACTCGTCGTGAAGCGCTTTACTTTGAAGTTGTATTGTTATATATTTTTGTTTATGAATGTAGATTAAAAATTCTCCAATGCAGTGATTCCCAACGTGTGGGCTTAACATCCCTGGTGGGCTGTGGAGGTACTGCAGGTGGGACTGAAGATATTTATTTAATCATTACAAGAAAAGAAAAAAAATACAGCAATTTAAATTATTTTGCCATCCTTCAAGAATAAGATCTAGTTTGAACCCAAAGTAAAAATTTTCTTGTTAATTTCATAGTTTTCATAGTTCTGTTTTTAATTTGGCATGATGTGATTTTCATTTTGATATAAGTTGTGTTTATTTTCTATTATTTATGTTGACATTCTTTATGTTTATGGTTAGGGTTAGGGTTTTATTTATGTACTGTATATATATGTTAGCCACCAAAGACCCTGACTGGGATGGATTGTATTAAATGCATCAGAATTCATATTTAGAAACATATGAAAGCATTCAAATGATTTGTCTCAGGATACCGATTTCACATCACTTCCTGTGCATAATTTCATATTTGTTGCTGCACAAATTTTCCCAGGTATGTGGAAAATTTGCCAAAAATTGTTCAGGGCCACAAAAGATTTTCACTTTTAAGATCTGGCAGGTCAATTCTTAAGTTTGGAAATTGATGCCCTGAATAATAAAATGTAAAATTTCTCAGGAGGTGAAATATGAACTAACCTTATATTCCACCAGATGAAAAGTCATGGGATCTGCAATATTATGAATGTTTATCTTGAAGAAAGCTGCATGGCAATCCATCAAATAGTGGTGATAAGTCACTTCGACAGACAGATAACAATCCAGCTAGCACACTTGTTAAAACATATTTCTAACTCAGATTTTTCACCTGATAGTGAAGTACACTTCAGTAAAGAATATGGTAATTTGATACAGTATTAATCCCTCATTAACAAAGTGCATAGTCGCGTCTATATTCATACTCATCATAGCAGCAAAGTAGATGGAGATCTGGAGATAATTCCTGGATGTGTCTTTGAGTTGGGAAAAGAGTGTCTCTACATTTACTGTAACATGTTGATTCAATCGCCATATGTCTGAAAAAAAAGGGGCTTTCCAATCATTACAATCCGTGTTTTATTTCTCCTTTTATTTCTTTTAATGTGAGACTCAGGCCCGACTTTTATGGACCCTGGAGTGCAGGGGGAGGAGGGGGAGGGGGAGGGAAAGGGCAGGGTGTTAGGTCAGCCTGATAGAGATGTCAGCATTGCTTCAGTAATCTTGTGATGCCTAAGAGAGTGGTTAAAAAAAAAAAAGGGGTAGCGGAGCAGGACGACTGAAAGACCAGCGGCTTGGTGACAGCAGAAGCAGAGACCACCCCAACAACAGCAGCAGGGGATGACGGGAGGGGAGGGGAGGGGAGGGGAGAAGGAGAGGAGTGTGAGGAGTAAAAGCCAGAGGGGGGGGGGGGTTCAGCAGATCTTCAGTTACACATTATAGCTGATAGTTAACCCTCCTCCTAACAGCAGTGTGTCAGACAGAGAGTGGTGAGCCAGTGGAGGATTTAAGCCTCGTCCACTTCATTTAACATATCCAGCAGAGTAGTGCTAAATGCAATGTAGCTAATGGAAAACACAAGTACACACACTGGGAGAAGGACTTCATAGGAGAATAAGTCCAAATGGATTTTAGGATAATACTGGATCTTTTTTAAATATAGATCCTGTCTTTCTTACACATAGGAGGAATTTTATTTGAATTATTTGAATGCCTCAATCACATGCTTATTGTCTATCTTCATTTCCTAATGTGCACAAATTTTGCACACTCGATTATACACATTAAATCTGCAAATAAAAGCAATGTCGGGTTCTGTATCAGGCTGTGAAAGACGAGTGATTGCAGACTGTTGAAAGGGCGACCCAGTAATGAAATGTGATTCAGGTGGGATATGGTTATCTGGAGTGAAATCTCTCTCCCCGGTCACTGGCTGCAGCCCAGACGTCGCCTTCTGCTCGCTCCTGCTGGAACGTGTGATTTGCCATGTTTGGCCTTTTGTCTGGGACAATTATGCTCACCATTAACAAGCTTCCTTCTTTTACTTTTCTGTTAGAGGTGGATAACGGTTGCCGACATACGCAAACACCCTGCATCTTAACAAAACACATATAACTAAACCAACCCCAACTGTAGCAATAATGTATAAATTCTTTTTATTAATTAAGATATGGTTGAGCATTAGAATTCATGTCAGCAGTGTAGGAGTCCATTATCTTAAGCTCCATATTAAAGTAAGCCTTTTTATGGTTTTGACAAAAGAGACGGCTGCTGTATTTTCCCCTTAAGAAATCCATTAAATTTCAACAAGGCTTAACATGCATGAATTTACATTGAAGTGACTTCCCACAGTAGTAAAATCCTGCGTTATAGCATTCTAAGCTGCTATCTGATAACCCCCCAAACTCCATGGAAGCAGTGAGTTTGGTTTCAGTGGCAGCAGGAGAACAATGAATAATAATAATAATAATAATAATAATAATACATTTAATTTATAACACACTTTACATAATGAACACTGCAGGGGTTCTTCAATCTAATTTATTGAATGAAATGTTGCTATTTAGCTCAATATACATATTTTATATCAATCTAATGATGAGTGAATTATTATTACAGCGGTGAGCAAATAAGTATGCTAGTAAGTAATTGTATTACAGTTTTATTACACAGTTAGTACACTAACAATTTGTCCGTGACACACGAGACCTTTATGCTAAACACAGTCCATTATTATTTTTACAACACAAATCATTGTCCCTTACTGCCTTACCTCAAACCGTAGCATTAGCATACTAAAATGTATTTTTAAAAACTGTCTAAATATATTCTTTAAGTCTGTCTAAGCCTTTCAGAACCTCGACCAAGAGGAAATTTAAAACTGAAAAGCAAGTCAGTGAAACACCCATTTAAGATTTTGAGACCTCCCCCCATCTAATTATACTATTTGCACAAAGCGCTAATTTTTGTCTCACACCCCGTTTGTACTAGCATTGGTGCTACTGCTGCGTGCATGAACAACACCTCATACATGGGCTGCTTTCCAACCTTGAACACTACTCCATCCTCTCTCTCTCTCTCTCTCTACCTCTCTCTCTCTCTCTCTCGCCCTCTCTCACATAATGACTTATTGACAGAAATAGATGCTAGCTGCCCTGCGGACACCAGTATAATCCGAGCTGGTCACACTCCCATTGCGTCACCACCCGTTGCAGTGCTAATGCAATTACCTGCATAAGGCCTACATTCAGAGATCACATTATTCTTATTTTATGACTTCTTATCTGGCTCTCTGTTTTTTTTTTTGTTGTAATACAAGCCACAATATCCAACTGTTCTATTTTTCTTTTATATGAATCCGGTACCAATGGAATACTGACCAGTCCTTACTGGTTCTGAAATGTAGTTTGAGTGAATGAAAACTGTTGAGAATGAGGAAGAAATAATTGGGCACAAACTAACAACCAAAAGTTTGGTATAAAGGACAGTGATATTCCGAGGAATCTTCAATATAAATATATAATATATATAAAAAATATATCTTAATACTTGTCATAGTTTTGATGCTAATGACGTGGGGAGAGCTTGTTGCGGAGGATGTAGCTCAGGAGGTGGAGTGGTCATCTACCCATTGGAGGGTTGGTGGCACAATCCCTAGACCCCTGCAGTCTAAGGGAGTGAGCAAGACCCTGAACCACAATATGTCGCACTGCAGGGATGAGTCAAATGCAGAGAATAATTTTCACTATGTTGAACTGTACTTTATAAAAAAAGAAAAAGAGAAGAGTATTACATTACTATTGCTACACTAAGATGATAAAAAGTGGTCTGAGAGCATGTAAAAGACAGATAATGGATAAGTTCCTGACAATGCTTGGATACAGCTAGGTCGTTTTGGGGTGAGAGGCTCAAAAGGGAAGAGGTTTGAATAATGAAGGACTATCAATTATAGAGCACACGAAGCTCTTTCAGAGGAATCGTGGACAGGAGCCCATTGAATAGAGGACATTTAGCCTCTTTGGATACAGAGAGGTTTTATAGGTACAGATACAAGTACAATAAAAAATCAATACTTTGTCTATTACTAATAGACGTGAACTCAATACAGCACACACCTTAAAATCCAACAGTTAATGTTAATTAAATCAAAATCTAATCTCATTTCCATCAAGACATGTGATCCATCAAACGACTACAGTCAGAGTTTGTTCAAATAAAGCTGGGAGAAAATTTTTGACCTCTGATCTGGATCAATACCAAAGTAGTTTGTGCATAACTGAATTTAAAAAAAAAATAAAGGCTCAAGAATTGCCTGCAAAGGTAAAAGAAGAGACAGGATTTTCTTTTTTAATCAAAATAAAGAAAAGAAAAAAAGGAAGTGACAACAATTTATGGATGGTGTCTTTTTCCAGCTATACCCTGAACATTTGAAGAAATAAGTTCCCCGACACACAAAAAAGTTTCTCTTTTAACTGAAGTGAGTAATTTATGTTGGCTACAATTGACAAAAATTATGCAAAAATCCTCTACTTTGCATTCAGTTTCAAATATTTAAAGAATATTCCAGAATCTGCTCTTAAATGACAATCCACTTCAAAATGGATGAATTCTTCCAGACTATACATACCCAACCGTTCAACCAGTTCCATCAAAATCACCATGGGTTACCTCATATGTGATAGTTGGAAATGGTTAAAATGAAATAAAATGAAACGATAAATGGATTAAAACAGGCATATACAGGATTATCCCACCAAGTACTTTTTTATGACCCTACAGTTTAATATCACTGAAAAATGACATTATTTAGTGGTAATAAATCTTATATCCATCCATCAAAAGCTGCCAATGATATCCTTCATGTGGTTTTATTAAAGAGAAACTTAGTCTGCGTCAATTAGAAATTAAGATTTTTATTTTCGGCATCAACAAGACCAAATCTAAATCTCAATGCTGTCATTTCAGTAACATTTGAACAGTTTTGTGATATTTTTGACTTTATTCAGAAACACTGAACCATTCTTTCCAAACTTTTCTATTATTTTCCCGCTTTGTGCCCCGCAGGTACCTTTGTTACAAAACTACAACAAAAGCTGAAGAAGTTTTAATACTCCCTTGAAAAGATGTTTAAAAGAACAACTACTCAACACCTGTACACTAGTAAAAATGAAAATACACGATCTGAAATAAGATATAAATGTAAAATGTGTAAACCCAAATGAAACTCATATCATATTAATACATTATTAATCTAAGGGATTTGGAAATTGTTTCAGGTTCTATTAGTGACATTCACAGCAAAGACGGGATTCAGGGTGAATGACCCTCAAGTCAAACACAGATAGGGGAAAAAAAGTGGATACAGAAACACTTTTGTCGTGGTCAAGTTTTCTCATGTGTTTCTTTCCTGTTCCGTCTTCATACTGAAGGTGTTTTACGTCCTTCATGCATGACATGCAGCGATGAAAGGTATGTATGGAATTCTCCAATGGATCATCACTCAGGCTGAAATCAGTCTTGATGTTGTGAGTACTTGTTGTGAGTACATGTTGTGAGTACATGTTGTGAGTACATGAGTACAAGCACATTTTTTTCCTATTATTTCTGCATTACCATATTTTATTTTAATGGAATGTTGCTTGTGCCTCATATTGAAATTCTACTCCAGAAATACCTTTTGTCTTTTTAATTTGGATACCCACTAGCTTTCATTTAGGTCACAGCATATCATAATCAAGTAAAGGGTAAATTTGTAGTAACTGATCAGGATAAGGAATATGAATAATATTTTCACTTTTTCAGAGTAGACAATTCTTACCTCATTGTTTTTCATCATAAATATTTTAAAATGTACAATTGTAAAAACAGAATATATATACATATATACAGAATATAAATATATATGTACACAAAGAATACAATATACAGATTATATGTACATATATACAGAATGTATATTCTGTTTTCACACCTGTAAGTTTAAAAATATTTATGATGAAAAACAATGAGATAAGAAATAAAACAGTGAACTCTGTCAAATTGCTGCGACTACAATTATACCCTTTACGTTAAAACCTTAAAACCAATAAGTTATAAGATTCAAAAACTCCTTAAATCAAATTGAAACAATTGACTCTGTTACTCATCACCAACTCTGTTTTTAGTTTATGACAAAGGTCACATTTTCCACCATTTTGTGCCATATCTTCATGTGCTAACCTCAAACCAGACCCTGGTCATATTATTGTTTTGCAACATTTAATAGAAGACTCAAAGAGATATCATAATATTCTAAATATCCCCAATGGGATGAATAAAGTATTTATCTGATAACAGAGTTGACAAGCAATCAATCTTCTGTTGGTGAACATTTTGTACAAACACATGTGAGAAGAGGCGTGACTCACTTCACTGACTAACGGATCTTCACGCCAGAGGAGGGGGGGGGGGCATCACTGGCTGAAGGTCACGTGAATAATGGTTGAACTTTTAGCAGGTTTTTACGAGGTTATGCTACAGAGATAACAGAGTTGATCAAAACATGGGGACAAACACAAAATATATCACTGAACTAAAAATGTTATACAGTGAATTGATATTCTATGGAAATGATTTTATAACGGATAATAGAGTAAGAACAAAAAAAATCCTGAAAATGGGATCAAACAGTTTCATGTTAATGCAAGTTGAATTCATGCATCTAGAGCTGAAGGCCGTCACTGATGTGTGGGGTCTGTGTTTTCTTTATAAATCATATTATATGTATGAATTAAGAATGACTATTTGTGAAAGTTTAGTATAATTAGTATTTTATTGAAAACTGGTTCAAGTAAATATAATATAAAAAGACATAATAGAGAACAGCAATGACCTTCCTTAACGTAAAAAGCTGTTACATATTTAATTATTTATCAGATAATTAAAAGAAAATTGTCGTAAAACAATTTCCAGCCGAATGGGAGCACTGGGGCGTCTGGGCAGAGAGACCGTCATACTTCTTTGTTTGTATTTCAATGCGTTTTAGAAAAGCAAGCATGGACGCACTGATTCCGAGCAGAGGAGGGTTCTCATGCTTCCCAGCTGACATCCGTGTTCGCAGAGAGGATAAACATTTCTAACAGCACCAAAAAAATGATTCTGACATATCAAGGGAGGTTTGGGAGAGGGGCGGGAGGCGAGATGGTTGCTCCATTCCCAGCATGCTCGCATATGACAGTCCATCGCCCAGGGCTGACCAACGCAGCGACATTGTACGCCTGTCATCGCTGCCCTTCAACAGCAGATGAAGCTGTCAGCGGGACGATGACTTTATTCTGACAGCCGCTCCACCCTCTCTCTTCAGAGCATTACAAATAAATATGTTGGGTTTCAAAGCTGCCAAGGCAGACGTTGGACAGTGGGTCAGGGGGCCAAATGCAGAGCAAAAGCATTCCCTTCCCCTCGTAACCTGTTGTCAATGAGCCTGGTCACCTCGCCAGGGCACCCATTCAGCGTGAGCCATCCCGAGGGCCCCAGGGCCCCAGATCTCACACACTGAGTGCCGGGGGAGTTCTGTGAGTCCCTCTCTCCCTCTGACAGCCATCACTCCCTCTCTCTCTCTGTATCTTTGTTTACCACAAACTGGAGAGCCAAAAATATCTTCTGCGAAGAGAAAATAACAAGAAGTTCAAACCGTTTATGAGAGAATGGGATTCAGTCTGGGGAGGATAAGGGACCTTTCCCCATTCCAGCATGTTTTTATGAGGTTCCTAAAGTCAGAATCCCATCACCAGTGATTCATGCAGGGAAAAGAAAACCCACTTTGGTTCCTTGCATGGAGCTGAGAGGCCATCTGCAGTGTGAGGGTCCCTCCTCTCACCCCCCTCTCTCTTCTCTCCCTCATCCAAGACTGAAAATCATCGCTCCCTCTTCAGATGACTCCATGTTTATCATGCAAATGAATTAATCACCAGTTTGAAGAGGGCTCTCACAGCAATTGTTTTTTTTTTTACAAAGTAATTCTAGTAATGCTTTGTAAAATTGTACAAATTTTATTATTGAAATAATAAAAATCTTAATACAAGTTTCTATGTTGTTGTCTTTGATTGAACACTGAATAGCTTGAATTTTGGATTTTTTAAAATTTGATAAGCATTTTCAATTGATTTCTGACATTATAATACCCCAAATATTAGAGCAGATTAATCAACAATGAAAATAATTTCACTCCATCCCTTAAATCCGTGAGTTAAAATGAAAGTAACGGACTTTCTGTAAACAGCCTCAAGAGATGCAGAATTTCTCATTTTCACTTTTTACTGTATGACTATAGCAGTTCAAATAATCATAATGGGATTTAGCTAACAGTTTGCTTGGACTCCATGTTATTCTATGAGTTTCGTTGTGTTATTATGTCAGGAAAACAAATGGGAAAAAGGATAATATATAAAGAAATACATACAAAATATCAGAATCAAATTCACATTGATCGTTAATGTCAGAATACTCCGGTACAATGACCCTCTTCTAATTCAAATAGAGCAAACAAGTAGAAAAAACAGCCGTAGAGAGCAGACTTTAAAAAAAAGAAGCAAAAACTGCATGAGGTGCTAAAAAGTAGCAGCTATAAGCCACTTCAAACTTTTTTGTTTGTATTGCTCAATTAAAACAGAATTTTTTTTTATTTAACATCAATATATTATACATTTTATCAACTTGTTTTTGTAGAAATGAAGGTAAGTCCTCGGAGAATAGCGATTCTTAGTTATTCCTTAAATTTAAACGTACGTATGAGCAAAATGTATAATACAGATAGGTAAATATTTTTACTTTTAAAGTTATTATCGTACTTTCTTGTGACAATATGGTGTTTCCCAATTCAGTTTACAATATTTTTCAGTGAAATCGAATGCACTTTCTCTCGACTTAGGTCAATTCCATGATGATATACTATATTCAATTTTATGGTCAAAGATTTTATTGTAGTTTTTGCAGTGTTGGAAATACATTTCAATCAGGAGAGACAGAGAATGAAATAAAGATGAGATTTTATTTCAACAGATGATATATGATAATTAGTATGGCAGAAAGTCTTTGATTTTCTCAGACTGTTCACGGAGGTCGTCATTAAAGGGTATCTGCCCTGAAGGGTAATCAAAAGGTATCTGAACTTAGACCCTGGTGGCGGCGGCTTATGACTCTGCTGAGAATGATGAATGTTGAAGTCGGTGGTGCTGTATCAGCAGCAGAAACTAGGTGAAGAGTTATATTTTAAAAGACAGTATTATAATTTGTCTTGGTGATAGGCTGATGATGTAGGTGTGTCTACATGATATTGGATAGATTTGACCGGCTCGTGAGCACAGCTGATATCTAATCACGCCCCAGATTGTGAAACAGGTCATTGAGATTGAGGTAGTGTGGAAGATGTAAACGACAGACTGAGTAATGTATGAGAACGGTCTGTAGCCTGAATGTGTACAGGGATGGTGTCCCTGACTGAACCTTCGCTGGAGCTTAATTCCTTTACACATGATGGAACAGGGAGTAAAACATGCACTTGACTTCCTTTTTTTTTCCAGTGGGTTTATTTGGGGCATTTTGCCTTCATTTGTCGGTGTTTAGGGTTAACCATAATTGACCCACATCCCAAACTGTGTTATTTGCTAAAGCTCTGGTGGCTAAATCCAGGCTATAAAGGGTTAACTAAACATTGTGTAACCGATATTCCATTTTGGTGTCTCACAGATAGAAAGTAAATAGATTGGGCTGTGAGATAATGACAAATCCTAGGATCCACTGATATGAGTGCCGTACATTTCACTCACTCTCTTATTACATAACACAGTAAAGCCTCCTATTAGATAACACTTCTGGATAGGGAGAGATCTTCTTTGCACGCAACCAAATGCTAAAGAGTTAGTTTTTGGGTTGAGACTCACTTCCCTCCATCTGTTTAACATAACCTGGGGAATTATTGACACAGATAATATTGATATTAGATTCAATGTCTGTAGTATTGAAGGAAATTCTGTAATTGATTTGAATATTATTATAGCTAGAGATAAAACTGACATATTCAGAAACTGTTATCAGAATTGAAAAATAAAACAGTAAAATAAGTCAAATACATTCTGTTATAAAAGTTACCCTGATGTGTATGAAGATAGAAATGAAGGTCTGATTATAAATGTGAAGGGATTATTTTCACAAGGTACAGGGATGAAGGTGTTTAATTACCATTGGGTGTTTATTGTTTATTCGTTGTTTCTTTGTTTACTTATTTAGTTTATTGTTATACTTTGTTTACTTTCTATTTCTAAGCAAGTGACATGATCATATAACAATGACTTATGGAGAAGGGGGGATTAAATAAGTATGTCCGTCTTCCCACTCCTTTTTGGATGTATACACCAAATGATTGCCTATTTGACCATCTTGTTTCGCGTTATGATCTTTTTCATAAAGATTTTTTTTTGCAATCTTAATATTTTTTTTTCTGTTTTCTGTTTATTTTCTTTTTTCTTTCTTTGATAAATTTGAAATAAACTTCAATTCAATTCAGGGATGGGTTAAATGCAGAGAAATAATACACAGTACAACATAGTGACATAGTTGACCACAGTTGTTGTCACCCTGTCCAACAACTGTGGAGCACACAGGTGGAGCACACAGGTGGAGCACACAGGTGGAGCACACAGGTGGAGCACACAGGTGGAGCACACAGGTGGAGCACACAGGTGGAGCACACAGGTGGAGCACAATTTATGCAGAAGATGCAATCTGAAAGAGAGGGGAGATTGTAGGGTGGTGGCAGGGGAGAACTTAGCCATAGCATGATAGTATATAGGATGACTCTGGTGTTACCAAAGAGGTAAAGAGTAATAATAGAGCAGAAGATCAAATGGAAGTTGAGGAAGAAATGCTTTGTGAACTTCAGGGAGGAGTTGAGACAAGCTTTCGTCGGTAGGGAAGAACTGCCAGATGACTGGGAAGCCACACAAAATGCTATAAGGGAGACCGTTGGGAAGGTGCTTGGTGTTCCATAGGGACGCGGGAAAGAAAATAAGGAATGAGGAGATTCAGGAGAGAATAGGCAGGAAAAGTTAAGTAAAGGAGAAGTGGGATGGAGAGGTGAGGTGGCACACGATAAACCAGGGGCCTATGATGAGTGGCAGGAGTGACTGGACATTAAGGATGGAGAAAAGGACTTGGGCGATAATTGGCGAGGCAGAGAGATTGAGATGGGAAGGATATGCAGCAGGCTAGAGTGATAAGGGATAAGGATGGAAATGTTCTTAGAGGTGAGGAGAGTGTGAGGGCAAAATGGAAAACGTACTTTGGGGAAGTGATGAATGTAGCAAATGAGAGAGAGAGAAGGGTGGAAGGTGTGAGAACTCTAAATTAATAAGTCCCACGGATCAGTAATGTTGAAGTAAGAGCAGCTTTGAGGAGAATGAAGAATGGAAAGGCGGTTGATCCTGATGACATACCGGTGGAGGTATGGAGATGTGTAGGAGAGAGAGGGGTGCAGAGTATTTCACAAGATTGGTCAACAATATCTTGGCAAGTGAGAGGATGCCTGAGCAATGGAGGATAAGTGTACTGGTTGGGATTTTCGAGGAAAAGGGTGAAGTGCAGAGCTGTAGCAACTACAGAGATATACAGCTGATGAACCACACAATGAAGATCAAGGAAAGAGTAGAGGAGCTATGTTAAGAGAAGAGGTGAACATTTGTGAGCAGCAGTATGGCTTCATTCCAAGGAAGAGCACAGCTGATGTGATTTGAGAGTGCCGATCGAGAAGTACAGAGAATGTCAGAAGGAGTTGTAAGGTAAGGTAAGGTATGATAAGATAAGGTAAGATAAGATAAGATAAGATAAGGTAAGATAAGATAAGATAAGGTAAGATAAGGTAAGATAAGGTAAGATAAGATAAGATAAGATAAGATAAGCCTTTAGTAGTGCTGGGTTACAGTAGCAAAGAGACACAAAGCAATACAACAGAATAAAATACAAATCCTAAATATAAATATTAGACTATATTAGAATATTACACTATAATATAAATATTACATTATAATATACTATAATAATAACTATTGTATTGTGTCTTTGTGGACTCAGAGCGTATGACAGGGTGCTGAGGGAGGAAGTGTGGTATTGCATGAGGAAGACTGGAGTGACAGAGAAGAATGTCACACTGGTACAGGATATTTATGAGAGCAGTATGACAGCAGTGAGGTGTGCAGTAAGAGTCACGGATGAGTTCAAAGTTGACTAGGGACTGCACAGAGGATCCGCTCTGAGTCCCTTCTTGTTTGCTATGGTGACGGACAGGCTGACAGATGAGGTCACACGTGGGTCTCCAAGGACTATTATGTTCGTGGATGACATTGAGAAGTCGAATAAATGTCAGTCGCAGCAAGACAGAATTACACATATGTGAATGAAAGGGTGACAGATAGAACGGTGAGGATGCAAGGAGTACATGGGGAGAAGGTGCAAAAGTTATCTGTGACAGAAGAGTACCGGAAAGGATGAAGGTAAAAATTTACAATGTGGTAAGGAGACCAGCTCTGCAGTATGGAGACGACGGCTCTGACCAAAAGACAGGAGGCAGAACTGGAGGTGGTAGAGATGAAGATGTTCAGATGTTCCTTGGAATTGACAAGGATAGACAGGATTAGAAACAAGGACATATGAGGCACAGCCCAGATTAGACGTCTTGGAGACAAAGTAAGAGAGGCCAGATTGAGATGGTTTGGACACGTGGAAATGAGGTGTGCTGGATATATTGGTAGAAGGATGCTGGAGGTGGAGCTGGCATGTAAGGCTAAACCCAAAATTCCCACTGATTTTAAGGATTTGTTTGGATTCTGGACTGAACACAGTGGAATCTCCTGATTTACTTCAATAAGAAGCTACTTGTCATCTTGTGAAAGATTTACATAATAAAATTTGTATAATTTAACCAGACTTTGTCCAATCGGCTTGTTATATTTAATTGAAAATTGCTGTTTATAAAATCTCCCACAAAACTTGTTGGAAATTTACCATGAAAATTGGCCTGAGACCACCTTGATAAAGATAACATCATATGGTATTAATCACATGATATTTTTGGCTTCAGTAACTCTTTCACTGTTATTCTCCTATACAACATGACAGCGTGCTAAAAGTGCTAAACGGAAGGTTAAGGTTTAAGATGACCGCTGAGCAAACTCGAGAGCTCACCTCGACAAAATGTTTTAACGGCTCTTAATCTAAGAGATCCAACCTTAATTTAACAAATTTTGTCATAATACATGGCAAGACATTGTGAATTCTATGAATCTATTAAACATTTTACAGACTCAAGCTTTCATCAAAGCAGATCAGTTTTGATTCTGATGAACTCAAAAAGTAGTGAATCAAATGGATTCTTCTTTGGGTCATATCCTACCTGTCGAATTTATCAACATCACTTCATAAAGACGCAACCTCCTTAGTGGAGGTATTAACCATCGGGACGACTGACTGCACCACATGAATCAGCTGTGGAATGATGCATTGGGACATTGAACAGCTGAAAATAGCTTCATGGGAATGAATGAATGAACCATGATGTCTGTGACCATGCAAGTCGAGACAAACACTCTGAACCTCTGACTCAGCGTTAATACTGAACAGAGGAAATTATTTTTTTCTCCTGCCATTGCTTTAAGTTTGACACAATGCCGGCTTGCTGCTTGCTACATCATGATCCCAGACTCCGAACGCCTTCCTCATGTCTCCAGACTATACTCCTCATCAAAGAGATGAGTAGAGATGAAAGTTATGAATTAAAACCAGTTACACTTGAGGAATTCCATTGATTCTCTGATCCATTGTCAACAAATGTCCACAATCAGCAAGATTACTAACAGCCACCAGTCAGGAGATCAACAGGTCAAAGGTCATAGCACACAGACAACATTGCTTTGACCTGTGAATGATCACAGCAGACTAAGAAGTGCTAAAGAGGAATCAGAGTATGCCTCTCTTTGTTAGAAACATTACCAAACGATGGGAAACAACAAACACAGGAGAGGAGTGTACCTCAGAACTCCTCGGCGTTATCAGTCCACTGACACGCCTCACATGTTGAATCATGCCTCTGCAGATAAGATAGACTTAGACTACAAATGTCTACATTGCAACAACTTGGGACTTCTTTTTTGCCAAGGCTGAGTGTCTGCTCAGTCTAGCTGAACCGTGTCACAAGTTTCGACAACAATTCAGAAATTCAGAAAAACTTGAGCCAGAAAAAACAAGATGGCTCCTTCCATGTCGAACCCCCCCAGGTCAACAGTCTATGAATTCATTGCAATAGGACAATGAAAGGCTCCTAAGGAATAACGTAAAAGTTCTGGAGTGGTCTTATCAAGTCTGAACCTCATTGGGATGCTACAGTGGGACCTGAAATGATTAGGTAATTCTCACAAACCCAATGTGGCTTTACTAAAGCAGTTCTGCAAAGATAATTGGTCCAAAATTCCACCTCAGCAATGTCAGAGACTATTAGTGTTTGGTAGCAGCTGTTGCTGCTGAAAGTGGAACAACTCGATATTAACCTCAGTGGGTCGATCATTTAGGTGATTTTTTTTATCTAAAACTTGTATTTTGTGTTTGGTCAGATTGAGGTTTATGTGTGCTTGAATCTGAACAACAATCTCAAACACTAATATTCCGGGAACAATAGCACAGGGTCAGGATCTGTATCGACAGTAAGTGACATGAATCAGCCCTGATTGCTAAAAACGTCTCTCAGGCATTATGACCGACTGACATTTGATACCATGACCTTTACTAGAACTTCCACAGAGACCTTCGTCTGGCCTGCTTTTGTCCCTGGTCTGATCCGACTGATTAACATGTTGATATGCTTTTCTTTATACATTTTTCCTTTGACAGCAGATGCCATTTCACTTTGTTCAAAATGGAATGGAATTGCATCTTAAACGATCTTAGCAACAGCAGAGGCTCTCTGCTATTAAGAGACAGCCTACTTCTGCAACAGTACGCATTAATAAAACAAACAAACATACTGTTTCTCGTGTCAGAGTATTAGCTGATCCGGGAAATGGTCGTTTTGTAGAAGCACATCAGTGATAGCAGTGTATTAGAGGAGGATTAACATGATTTCTCCCTGCTTTCTGTGCACAATAAAGCTTTAATCTAAGCTCTGGCAGGGAGCCCGCGCTGCCGGGCCGGGCCAATGAGGTGCCTTGGAGTCCGTAACATATCCCCGCCCATGGGTGTCTCTGCGGTGGTGGCGGTGCAACCGGGCCTGGCAACAGACGCAGTGACAGACGCACCCCTGGGATTCCACCTGTCAGCTGCACACGCACTAATCGACAGGCCGCGTACAAGCTGAACTTTCAGTCACCTCTCTGTCAAATCATCATCTTCTCATTCGTGTGACAGATCGCCCGCCTGCCCACCCCCACCATCTTCTTATCCAACCCAGACTCCGCCCACACCCACATCCTCCCTCCAGCCTGATCCATTCTCTCACATTAAAAACAAAAACAAAAAAATGTTTTTTTTCTCTGCTTAAGGAATAATGTGCTGTACAGCTTCTTCCTGCTACTATAGCAAACCCCTTCTCCCGCCCCCCCCCGCAACCTTTCAGCTTTAATGTGATGGAGGTGGACTTTAATGTTCTGGAGTAATTGGTTAGGAGAGAGAGACACTACTTGTGAGGAGGAGGAGGAGGAGGAGGAAGGGTCATGGTCAGGTTTCTCATGGAGGTTATTCTGCATCTGTCTCTTAGCAACGCCGGATCGCTCTTTGTACAGTCCTTCAGTTGATTGGTGTGGGTTTTTTTTTCTCTCTTCTTCAGCGCTGAAATGTTTGGGGAGGGGGCTCCTCAGCAGACATGGCTTCCTCCCACCATCTTTAATAATTTGTTTCCACAAGCATCAGATGAGCACGTCGCGGTGTAGTGCTGGCTATGGCTTAGCCTCCCTCATAATTCACAAAAGGAGAGAAAAAAGGAAAAGAAAATTTGTCAGCGAACGTTTGGACTTATCGCGTTTTCAGTGTTTTAGAAGACAGTCAAGTGATACTCTGAGAGGCTGAGGTTTGAGTCTGCAGCTCATCCTCTCTGTGCATCTCACTACCACCGTGTCACCCTTCTCTTAAGCCAGGGTCAGGGGAAGGGCAGCAAGGGGTCAAAGGTCACTGGAAGGAGCCCGGGGAACTTCTTCATTCACACTGTCAGCTTGAAGACATCAGAGCAACGAGTGGCGTGATGTCAGTCAGACACAGAGAACGGGATTAAAGGATGGGCAGACAGACGGACATGCAGGCAGACAGACAGGCAGGCAGACAGGCAGACCAAGAAAAAGTAAAATAAATCAATTCTATCTTTCACAATCTCCCTAAAACAAAGATTTAATCTCAATGGACGTTTTGGATTAAGTAACAAACTAAATTTGCACTAACAAGATAAATAAATGAAGAAATAAATAGGTCGATAGAAACTTTATTCATCTTCATGGGCGAAATTTAGGTAAAGAAATAGAAACAATATAAATAAAAAGTGGTACCCTCTGAGGTTTTAAAAGATTTCAAATCTAATCGGACTTCCTGGTAATAAAGGGGTTAACAAATTAACGAACGAACTAACTAGTAAATAAATAAATAGGTAAAAAAGTGCTACCTTGCAGGGTCTCTGTCAATAAAGAAATTGAATTTCAAACAACTTGCTGTTTGAAAAATAATAATATAAACAAATGAATTAATTAAGAAAGTAAATAAATAAATGAAAAATAAAATAGTGCTATTTTGCAAAGATCTCTCCAAAAAAATAGATAAAATCTCAAGGGAAGGAGTTAAAAAAATTAGCCAACAAATAAACAGATGGACAAATAAATTTATAAATAAACGGCCAAGAGCTAAAATATTGTTTAATAAAGTCAAATATTCGTATTAGCCATAACAGCATGAAGAAGAAGGAAGCTTTATTTCATTCCACACTGAAGGGATATGTTAAAGTACTGTTTTTTTTCTTCAGCTGAACAACTGCTGATTTCGTTGACTCTTCAAACACTAATTCGTTTTTGACAAATAGGTAAAATATATTTATTTGAGATTTTTAGTCATGCTGCTTGAGTCTGTTTAACTCGGAATTTCATTTTTTATTTAGAATTCCTTTTCCACAGGGAAACATAATAATAATAATAATAATACATTAATATAACACAGACATATTTAAAAACTATCAAACTATAGATTTATGAGACTAATAAGGTGAAAGATTAGAAAGTGTCATATTCTGAGGTTTATGCATGAAAGGTCGCAGCAGAGCTGGAGGGGCGCGCTGACGGAGGAGGGCAAATAAGGTTCTCACGTTGAAAATAGAAACCAAACCTTTATTTCTTCTGGAAAAAAATCATAGTCACTGAATCTGTGGTGGGCCTATAACTTCATCAATATATTAAGGCGTTATTCAAAATCTCTCTACGTGATCAAATATTCAATTATATCTAATCAATAAATAAATATATATAATATGCCTACTTACAGCTCTTGGTTCTGCTTATTCAATATCGGGCTCAAATATTCGGTTTATTATCGAATCTGGATCCTACAGAGAAATAGCGACCTCAAGAAAAAACATATGGAAGAAGAAAAACATGGAAGTAGAAAATAGAACGAGTTAAAGTTGATTTGCATCATCCATTCGTTGCTTATAAAGAAAAGTTTCAACAGGGATTGGGATTCAGGGGTTTCACCCGTCCAGCTTCAAACGAGGTGCAGGATTTAAATATAAGAAAGGAAGAAAAAAAGAAGAACTAATAGAACTATTTTTGGTTTCTTTCCTTAAGACCTATAAACGGGGTCCTCTGTTTCCCCGTTATCTTCATACCAATATAGGCGTTTTTTTTATTTTTAATATCCCATACCTGTTTTAACCGTTTTTTTGTGTAATGTCTTTTTCTTCTTTTCTTTTTTTTTTTTTTTACTCAATGTTAACTTATTTCTATCTGTTACCGAATTCGTTTTTGCAGAGGATTGTGACGCAGGACAATGAGTGAAATTGTTAATTCGTTTTACTGGTATAAATAAATAAGTAAAAAAAATAATAAGTTTAAATAAACAGTTTTTTTAATAAAAGTTATTTCACATTACGTACTACACAATGCACCAGAATAAAAGTCATGTTTCCTCTATTAATAGTTTAAAAACATTTTTTAAACAGTCCAAAAGAAATAATTAATTTAGTGTTATTTAATAATATTTTTATCTTGTAATCATATCATATTCTGAATGCCAGCATTAAAATCATTGAAGCCTAAACACACTTGGTTTTTAAGCAGTTTTTCCTTTCTTCTTTCTCCACAATTTTTTCCATAAGCATTTAGGCCTACATAGAATAAGAGATTAAAATCAATTCATATTAAAAATAATTGACAGCTATTATTTGCACAAAATGATGAATATGTCCGTAAACCGGCTGTCTGTCATTACCACACAAAAAACAACGTACGCAGAGGAACATCATTTTGTTTAATAAATGCAATTCCATTCTATATTCAGTGTGTAACTAGAATTATTCTTAAATATGTTCTTCCTTGAGTCTCTGAGTTGAATATACTGCAATTATTAATATTAATATATGGGCTACATTTTTTTTTCTTTTTAAAGAAGCTACAGCTCGATGTGATTGGCTGCAGGCTTCGACTCCTGCACGCTGATTGGCTAAAGGGTAAACCAACGCTCCGAATCCAACGTCTGTGAGAAAAGTGACTTCATTCATCATAGCAGCCCTGCTGCTGTTTCTCCTTCTTACATCCCAGCTTCAGCTCCGTCCATTGCACAAAACACCGCGTCTTCTCCTCGGTTTATTTACTGGACCTATAGGTGTGTGGGAAATGCTCCATTGTTTTACTTTAGCCCTTTGGCCCCGAGCACCCAGGGGCCGTCGCGCGCCCAGCTTCACCCTCCTCAGGGTAAACTGTTGTGACAGAGTACTCAGGGCCCCCTCATTAGCTCTCTGTCCACTAAGAAGCAGAGAAGCTGCTTTAATCCTCTCTGTCCTCCTCAATCTGGCAACATAGACACGAGTATAAGTCCTGCGTCTTCCTGCAGCCTACTCCTCTCACTAAAACCACATTAGTCACTGAATAAAAATAATACATGAAGTCTGCTTAATCAGTCAACAGTTGGCTTAACTTGTTTATTAAAATCTAATAAAAGTAACTCCGATCCCTCACTAAAAGAATCATTTAAATGTATTTTTTTTAATGCTTGTTAAATGGTTTTAATCACTTTAAATGTGTGTGGGAAAAATCTACTTGCTCCAATAATTGGGCATCTGTTGGATATATGCAGCTTTTTTTTTACACATTTTAAATATTTTCTGCTAATTAACCACTTAAATAAGCACAATTACATTACTGTACACTGTAAAAATTATTATGTGTAATTAAGTGTAAAATCCTGGTCGCTATGGTTCCAAAACAATATCCTTAAAAAATATCATGGAAACGTACAAATATTACAGTATGCTTTTTTGGCAAGTGTAAATTTTAAAGTTGAGGAATGTTAATGGTAAATTACTACAAACATAGACATATTGTTAACTTGCTTAATTTGCTTTAGAAATACCGTTGCAAGAATGAACAAATACTTTCTCAAGAAATACATCATTGGAGTTTTTTTTAAAAAAGTTTTTCCACTGCATATAATGTCTGATTTTCAAGGGTATCACAAACAATTAAAATAAGACTGTATATTAAGAATGAAATATATTTTTACTCTGAAATCTCAGTTATTCATCAAATTTATACCAATTTTTAAACAAAGAAATAACTGTATACTCATGCTGAGTTGTGAAAGATTTTATATTGTAAATTTGAATATATAAAAAAATAAATAATTTAAACAGGATAATACTGTTACTTTAAGGTTAATTACATTGTTATAGGTAATTTCCCATAAATGTTTGATATTTTTTCACAGTTGAATTGTGAGTGTTCAATTTTAAAACTTAAAGTTACTGATTGTGGATTGTGGGTTATTTAGTCTATTTACTAAGTTGAAGTCTTGTACTCTTGCTATTTTTACTGGAATGTCTGCAACTTATTTTACAGTGTAGAAGAAGTTTACAGTGTACAGTGTAGGAAGTTCCTGCTAGAGGTCTAAACATTAAGCAAATAAATCTTGACAAACATATAAAGCTAGTCAACGGAAAGCAATTAGTTTGATTAAAATGTCTGATTAGTGACAAGACTGGAGTCACAGAGGCTCCAGAGCATGAGACGGCTCTGCTTTTCATTTTCCACTCACTATTTCACTTTAAAAGCTCACGCCCGTTCATGCCCTAATATAAACGCACATAAATTATTTCTTCATCTGGAATGGGGGCAGACGTAAACAACATAGAGCTGAAATGGCAAAAATAAGCCAAGTACACTTTATTTATAAATCTTGAGTCATTATTTCATATGGTACCAATATGTTAACCAATATGCTTTCACAGTACATCAGAGTGGTAGTCAAAAAAAAGTAAACAGCAATACACACACACGCACACACACAGACACATGCACACACACACTTTCAGAAGAGCAAAGCCCTGTAGTGGTCTGTTGTGCCATCAAGCAGCTCATACATGTATGAATTATAATGAAATATATTTCTAGACTTGATCTGCGCTCAGTTTGTTTTTCCCGTTAAATGACTTTACCGTAAATATCAGGCTCAACGCTCCTAAAATCTCTCAGTGTAAAAGACCTCGGTCATGGATCAGGCATGACTGGTAATGCATTAATCGTAAATCCAGTAATCTCATTACTTTGCCTTGTTTGAGAAATATCAAAAATAATATACGGATGACTGAGCTCATCGGTTAATTATAATTAGCCTTGATGAGAAACAGAAGTTGAATTATTCTAGGTGTCTAAATGACTTGTAGGATAAAAAAATATGATGTTCTTAAGTTTAAAAGAGGTTTCCTAAGAACTGTATTAGAAGGAAAAAAGAATAAAAACAAACAAATGCAAAAAAAAATTAAATAAATAGTAAAATGTTGATATCAGAAAGTAATGATATTACCTGTGAGGAGAGTAATGCATTACTAGTGCAACCCATCTCTGATCACCAGAAGTGCATTTTCTTCTGCTCGTCTTCTTCTTCTCATTCTTTGTACACGGGTAACGCAAACAAAGAATACAAAGTAACTAAACCGATCAGTAATCTCTCTGTTCTGTACAAGTGTGAGCAAATAGGTCGGACGAGTTTTTCAACCTGTAGTATTAAATCTTTCTGCAATGTTCTTCTAGTCCAAAGTGCCATGTATGGAAGGTTTGAAACAAACAAACAAACAAAAAAAAACAAAAAACATCAACACAAGACAATCCCGGCAGTTTTCTCACAGCCAGGGGCAAAAGTTTGCAAAACATTTTAAAAAAGGAGCCAAAGCATAATTTACAAGCACGATAAATATACACACAGAGTCCAATAAATATCGTTTGTCATCCCATAAAGCATGGACTGAGATTGGTCACCAGACTGCAGAAAATGTCCCCTCCAACCAGTCACTTTCTTCATGAAATATTGTTTCTCTTAAAAGAACCAATAAAAAAATCTGCCAGTGGGGTCAAATCATTTGCAAAATAAGGCAGAGTTCCCCTCTGGCTCTGAGACAAAGATGGTTGACACAAGCAAAAGTTTAAATTGAAAATTTAGTGGTCTCATTCCACTGGCAGTATTTTCCCTTGTTGGTAAGAAAAATGATTTTACACATTGAAAAGACATGATCGGAGGTGACCTGACCCTGGTAGCACCTCTCTAGCTTATTGAATAGGCATGTAGGGCCAGTTGAAGCTGCTCCCAGACAGCAGCATGTCCCTTATCAGAGTCTCTATTGGGGTTTTCCCCACCAGACGAACGAAGAACAGCTGCTCTATGACCGAAGAGGAGACGGTGCGGAGAGAAGGCAAGCGGAGCAGCAGCTTCCCGAAGCGGTTGGGCTGGTTCGGATACTGGCTCCTCACGTACTCCTCTAGGGCGCACTGAGATTTCTCCTGCAGACCCTCCACGTGAGCGATGTCCGACAAACCACAGGCATCTACAGGCAGAGAGAAAGAGGAGGAGGAGGGGTCAATACCAATGTGTCAGAGAGGAGAAAGTAAATGGTTTAATGTCGCAGCCAGAGGGAACAAAAACAAATCAAGAGACGCATATGGAGTAAATCTGGAGAGTTATGGATCAACTATTATCACCATGAGAGAAAAAAACATCCGTGGGACAGATTACTCGCACAGATCTCAGTCTTATAATAACATTATCAAGCTAAGTTTGGTGAGATTAGAACAGAGCATTAAAGCAGATACTTCTAACATCCCATGTCGAGAGTGCTTCAGAATAAGTCATTCAGGCGGACCTGGTTCAGTCATAATGTACAATACAAGTCTAAATGTACACAAGCAAAATCCCTAAATGCACACTTCATGACATCATGCATTCATATATAGCTAGATATATCATCAATATGATGTCATCAGGGTTCAAAGGTGGAACTATTACTCATGTTTAAATCTGAAAACTGATGCTCAGGACCTTAATGAAACAATATTTCACAGCACATGTGTATTGGTCCACGTGTTTACTGTAATAGACCCCAACATGTCGTATGTGTAGTATTTCTAGAGAGCAGAACCTTGTTTGCACTGTACCGCCGCAGGACAGATGGCAGCAGGGGTTAAAGAACGGTCTCGGTGTCCCAGTTTAAAGACACGTGTTCAGATGGTGACGAAAATAGATCCACACAGGAGATGGTTTTTATTTTTCACTCCGCCTCTACTCTGTTCACAAGGCATCCATCAAAGATCACTCTAAAAAAAGGATACTTATTTAAAGGTGTTGAAATAGCTGTGAGCCATCTTCTATGGTGAAACTAGTTAACCTATAATACAGACAAACGCAACGATTTGAATTTATTACTATCGTTATTATTATTATTATTATTATTTCTGTTATTACTTGAAATTAATTTGAAAAAATTGAATTATTAGATTTAAATATATATCAAGTCTTCAAGTCAAGGAACACAAAATACTCACATTTCTCTACTTTATTTGGCTGACATCATAGTGAACAAACACTTTTTTTAGGCACAGGGCGTTCTTTAGAGCATACGCAGTTCTGTGCAGGTTCACTTCGGTAATATACGTATACAAGCGCAGAGAAAGCACACAGTTCGGGTTGGACCCATAACTTCGGATACAATCTCTTTTCCCCTAGCTTCAAGATCCAAAGCCCAATCACATAGATAACCCAATTACATACAACATGAAGCTTCACAAAACATTCTTCCAGGCCATCAGTGACTATTAAAGAGACACATCCTAAAATGATAACCTCAATTCAAAAAGTATTTTAAGCTGAAATCATCATTAAGTTCATTTGGTGCCATGGTGCTGAGTGTGTATATCCAAAACAGTTGGATCCCTCTGACTTGGTCCAGAGGGAGTGTGTGTTTGTGTGTGTGTGTGTATGTGAGTGTGTGCGTACGTAAGTATTTTGTCCACCTTGACTTGAAGACTTGAGATGTGCTAACTTTTAAATGTTTTGTAATAAGCCCTGTGGATTTAGGGTTTAGCACGCCACTGGAAAATCCCATTTTTGAAACGTAACCTATTTTTCTAAATTAGAAAATATCTCCATATATTTGTTCATAATTATTGATTTGCTAATAACTAAATCTGAGCCTATGAATATACTTAATTTACTTTATTTTATTTTTTTTGGCGGGGGATCGTGGATTAAATAGGCTTGTTAAAAAAAAGCCTATTTAATCAATTACCTTGTTGTCTATTAAACTCAATGGAATAAAAATGTTGAACATTCCTGTTTTTGATAGTGTGATTTCATGCAGTGTGTAAACCCATAAAATATAATATAAACAATAAATATGTTATTGTATTATGTATGTAGCCTATTCGTATGAATGTGCACTAGAACTCTAGAGTTATGAACTTTGGGCGCATAAGTGGGTTTAAATAAAGTAAACCTTTGAAAATTATTAAATAAAATCTGTTATAAAAAACAAAACTCTCCCACTGCCCCTTAACAATCATACACATATCACACTGAACAGCAGGCAAGGCTGATGAACCCTAGTTACTGTAAAAAAAAATATTAGAAGTTACAATAATATTAAAAAAGTTTTTTCTATCTGTTTTTTTTTTTTAATCTTTAATGTCGAAGTATGATTTCTAATTGAATTAAAGTTTGTGTCAAAAATTAAAAGAAAAATTATACAAGGTATAGGTTTCACAAGGTAAGAGCATTAGAATTACGTAACGCACATATCCAAAAAGATTTTAAAATATATATATATTATCTCGAAAAGTGTAGGTTGTACCCGTTTTAAAAAAAAAAAACTTAAATAATAAACATGCAGTAATAGAACAATTTAAAAACACACGATATTGGCGGCTAAAATAAATGAATACATACATTATTTCTCACTGAACGTTATCCCGCTGTGTTTATTCATTTTCTATGTAGGCCTTATTGACGGTGGTCTCTGTTAGGATTGGGGGTCGGCGGGTGGAGTCTTAGGAAAGTCCTCTTCTTTCTTCTTTTTTTAAAATAATAATTCATATTTTACCTGCCTTAATAGTACATTTCTTTAACATTGATTTATTTACGTATTCTGCTTGTTTGGCTGTCGGATCGTTCATGACCCCTGCCTGCAGCATCTTTTACCTGTGGTGAACAGAACGATGGCCTTGATGCAGCTGTACTCCGCTGAATCCACGTGCAGCACCTTGAGCTTCTCCACCTGCTCCTGGAAGACCCGGATGTGGTCCATGAAGGCAACCACCCTCTCCGCGGACATCGGGGAGGCGTGGAGGCCGGCGGCGGCCAGCAGAGGGGCGACGTGGACCGGCATGGAGCACTGCGCGGCGTTCAGGACGAACAGTTCACTCCAGGTGAGGCGGAGCAGAGCCACCTGGTCCGTGACCTGCAGGTCCGGGAAGAAGGGGATGTTCCGGGCCCACTCCACGGCGCTGAACAGCATCCGGGCTGCAAGCTCGCAGATGTTCTCAATGCCCATGATGTTGTTACTCTGCAGGCACTGGGAGCCGAACCTAGAGGTCGGGTAGGGTTCGGCCCGCAGCAACAGTGAGATGTACCCGGACAGGTATGAGTGGCACTGGAGAGGGTCTCCGTTCGTCAGGGCGAACTGGCCATGGTAAGACTGGGTGGGAAGTCTGCCCCTCTGCACGGCTGCAACAAAAAACACAAAAATCGACATCAAGCAAAGACATGCAAGACAGATTATATTAAAAGAAAAAACAAAACAATGATGTATAAAAGATCTATGCAATTAAAAAAGACGGCTCGGAATATCTTAAATGACCTGCGAGGTATCAAGCACAGTCTGTATTATTTATTACCGTTTGCATTATTGTCAAAAATATATATATATAATTTTTTTTTTAATGTAAGCCTATGCAATGTGTCCCTTTGAACAGTTTCGTATCCATCACTTTATTTCTATGGCTCGTAGCTCCATGTCATATTCTGCTCGTGCCATCCCTTAGGCCCAAAACAAACTCCAAGAATCTGCCAAACCGTTGTCTGCAGGTTTCAGTCCTAGAAACAGATGTCTGGGCACAGAGCTTCAAAACGGAGCATGAATGTGCCCAGTAGTCAAAAAACCTGCAGACACGGAGACGTTCTTGTGTGTGTGTTTTATTAACTCCGCCATGAAGGAACTGAGGAGGGGGTTATTGTCTGTTGTCTTTAGTTTTTGGCGCATAACTCTAAAACTTTTCAACAGTTTTTCACCAAACTTTCTAAACACACGAATCAAATACTTACGTGGCGCTTTTTGCTAATAAGGATTTTACACCATTTACTGTTTCAGTTCCCATGGTTACTTCCTCAGCCTGGGCTCTGGTCGTTGGGGTCTTTTCTATAACAGATCTCAAATATTTTAAAAATAAACAAATCTCTACTTAGGCCAACCTACAACATGTTTTAGTCTGCTTTTTTTCTTGTTTCAGTGGCTGCACGTTAGATTTAGACCCTGCTAGTGGGATTTGTTACAAATGAAACGGCCTGCATTACTAGAAAACTGTTGCACAGTTTTTTCACCAAAAATGAATGCACACATCTTCCATCTGCTGCTAATTCACAATAATAATAATTCAATAATTATTTGTTTTTTAAGTGATCCCCCCCTCATATTCGCGTACAATTAAACAAGTTGAAGTACCTCCTTCTGTATTTTTTTTCTCCATTAAAATAAACCATTGGGGGGGGGGGATCGTGGATATTTCACGGTTGATTTATTTTAAATTATTTAAATGTACCACTGAAACAGTCTTTCCCTTTCTCATAAGCCACTATCTTACAAACACTTTTCACATAGTATGTACGCAATCTGCTATTAAAAATGCGTCTTTTTATTATCATTTAATTTTGGTAATACGATCTGCTTTATTTAGATTTAATGAAAACTGTTGTTTTTATTCTAAAATAAATAATAACACCCGGTTAGTGATCATGGAGCTGGAGGCCACAGAGTTGGCCTTCTACAACTGGCACGCGTCATAAACACATCTAAGATAGGCAGGCGTGACAACACATCATTTTCCAGAAATTAAAATTAACACTTGTCCTGTAATTTAAATGAAATGAATTCTACGTTAACTTAAAATATAGTAACGTTACTCTTAAACTTGACCACGTGACATTGGAAGCAGCTTCAGGCTGTTGGGCCACACAATGGACGCGTCATCCATCAGCACAATAGGCTACAGCCTGATGATCATGCTAAGAGATGCTAGCTGAGACACTAATCTCTGCAGAATCACGGACTGCACCGCACCACTGACAGATGATATGGATAACATATATCTAACGTTAAATCACGCACGAGACAGACACAACTCCAGAAATGAGGCACACATGCAGCATGCCCATTATTTGGGTTTGGTCATATGAGGTCAAATAAAGTAACGTGGTCGTAAATGGAGCATAAAGTGGAGCAGCTGGAGGATATGATGGGATGCCAGCCCGTACCTTCCCTCCTCATGCCGACTTTGAGGCATTTCTTGAGGCGGCAGTACTGGCACTGGTTGCGGTGGTGCTGGTCCACGGGACAGTTCCTGTTGGCCCTGCAGGTGTAGCTCAGGTTCCTCCTCACGCTGCGTTTGAAGAAGCTCTTACATCCCTCGCACGTGAACTGTCCGTAGTGCTTCCCGCTGGATTTGTCTCCGCACACGATGCACTCGATCTGCTGGCTCTGGTGTTTGTCCGCGGACGAGGAGGAGGAGGACGAGGAGGAAGAGGCGGTGGTGTTATTGTTGGTGGCGGGGGTCGCGGTGGAGTTGCTGGCGGGATTGGGCTGGGGTGCGCCCTGAGGTGCTGCTGCTGCCGGTGCTAATTCCAGAGAGGGCACCGGGTTCATGTGTCCTGTAAGCCCACCGGGCAGAGACAGAGGTGCAACCTGGGATACCGGGGAGGAGAGGTTACCCTGAGGGTCCCCGACGCCCTCGGTGTTTCTCCATGCCACCATCGCCATATCGACCGGGTCCAAAAGTTTACGCACAACTGTTTTACAATAAACTAACGCATACGATTTATACTAAGCGGCTACACATTCAGGAATATTCGGCATTGTCTGAAAAATATCAATGACAAGTTACACCTCAATTAGAAATAGTTCTCATAAAGCAGTATATATTTATATATAATTATATCAAAACGAACGCGCGGCTTTACAAGCTACAGAATGCGCAGTCACCCACAAACAGGCTCGATCCAAAAACATACATCATTCAGACCGAGATCCAGTGTAACATCCACAGAGGAGAAATGAAGTCAGATGACGATCAGAAAAAATCCACGGAGACAAAAAATGTTGTCCTAAAAATATTATCTGCGATCCTTCTGTGCTGTGGTTCCAGGTCTAAGGAGGACCCGGCGCAGCAGATCCTTCACCAGGCTCTCCACTCACTGCACTCACAAGAGGAATCAAAAAGACAGCAGAGAGGCAGAGAGTGTGATAGATGATGATTTTATGATGCACTGCTCCGGGACGAGGAGGAGAGTGGTGCGTCTACGCGTCATGGTTTGTGTCCCGGTGACGTCAGTGTTTGGGGCGGGGCTTAAAGGAGAAGTGTGTGGCTCCAGCTGGATTTCTGTTGATACACACAAAGTTAGAGCTTAGAGTAGTGTGTATGGTCACCACCCCCTTTCCCTGATTTAAAAAAAAAAAATTCTCTTTCTCAATCTCTGTGTTTGTGTGTGTGTGTGTGCGTGTTACATAGTGTGTATGTCCTGGACATTTTCCCTCATCTGTCTCTTATCCTCCAGAAGTAGGGGGTTCTAGCTGTAGAAATTTGATGCCACCTAGTGTCATTAGTAAATTATGCCGTAAATTACAAGAAACAGTCGGATCCTCTGTGATGCAATCCTTGAGGAGATAAATCTGTATTTCCTATTAATTGATGTATACAATCTAAAATGAGACATTCACTCCTTGCCTAAAAAAAATTAGGCAAACTGATAATCAGACATATTTTTTTAGAATAATTTTTCTTTCATTATAACAAGTAAATGTGACATAATCAACAATATTTCACAGCATTCTATGTATTGTCAGAGTGCAGGATACTTTTTTATTTTAGGATTGATTGATTGATTGATTGATTGGACAGGCTATTCAACTGTGTTTTTTTACACTCACTCATTTCTCACTGCTTCCCTCTACTGATCAATACCCTAGATTTTTAACCAGCCTGCCATCGATATGCATCCATATGCGGTTAAGAGCAAACGTGAATGTGATTTGTTTGTTTTGTGTGCTGGAGCATTATCTCATTGAAAAATGACATTCTGTATTTTATTTCCACTCTACAGCCTGCTCAGGCTAGGAAGGAGCCCCCGGGCGCTTCAGAGGGGCCGCCCAATGCTCCCTCAGGGATGGGTCCAATTTCCCGACATTGTTCTGCATGTATGTACTGTGTAACATGTGATAAATGAACTAAAGATTGTTATTATTACTATTATTATTTTATTTCTTCTCCTTTACATTCACTGACATTGTGCACCTCACCAGCTCGTCAAAAACAGCTGCAGACAGCAACCCTGTGGGATCTACACCATAAGATAAGCAGATTTTAACTAGCTACCAACAGCTAGCGGTCCAGCTAGCACGCAGAGTTCAGCTATAGTGAACAACACATTATTCATATTAACAAAAATTAATTTGTTACAGGTTAACTTGACATCTCTGGATATTGATTCCTCTTTCTCCGTGTGCCTCAGTGGTGCAGAGGCATTCTGGGTTTGAATCTTCACTCACCTTCGAGAACAGCTTCCTGGAACATCGGTACACTGCTTAAAACATGGCCTCTTACTCCAGAGCGATTTTGACCCCAACAGAGTCATGAACTTTAGACTTGAACTTCACTCTTCAGGCCCAGCGTTGCCTCAAGAGAGATGAATAATTATTATCATCAAGGTCATTGGGCACTTAAAAAAATCCTGCAGATTCAAACACATGTGTCCTCTGTGTTTCCACGTAGGCCTGATATGAAACCAAGTTTAAAGTAAAGTCAAATAGAAATCATATTAACGTGAGAGCAGATAGACACAATTAAGATGGAATTGTCTTATATTTAATATATTTTTCCCTTCAAAAAGACTAAATGTAAGCACGGCTACACATATTAGATTATTTTTTGAATTATTGTCATTGAATTTCTTGTGTTGTATATTTTGCCTCTATTCAATAAAACAATCAGTTACTTACACAAAATATGACAAAAAGACGTTTGCTCATTTAATGGTAATATGCTGAATTCACCACACCCCTCCCATATCTGTTGCTCTACTATATATGTTGACTGAGTTATAGAAGAGAAATCATCCAAGATTTTTTGTTTTGTTTTTCATGCATGCTATCACTAGACTAAATTATAACCCTTTGAAAGCACTTAAAGAGAAACACAGACTGTATTTCCACATAATTAAACAAGTTTCTTTCACTGTTCAGCAATTATGTCGGTCTAACTGAATGTTTATTGGTTTTATCTGTGTAATTTATTAGAGTTGACTCAAATCAGTTACTTAGATTAGTTCCAATTTAATTAATTTGGATTGATTCTACTTAGTGACTTCAAATAGGTCCTACTTTATTTAATACAGCTGGCCCAACTAATTATGCAGTCATATAATTACCCTACTTAATGGAGTTTATCCAACCCAAATTAATTAAGTTGAGATCAGAATTGAATAGAGTATATATAAAAAAATATGAAAAAACTTAGCATGATTTAATTCAATTAAATTAATTGTCGGTTTGAGTCAACTTGATTTAATGTGTGCATTGAATGTAATCACGTTAATCTTGCAAACATTAAATGATTTCATACAGAATACATGTTACATTCAAGTAAATGTAACAGCCAGCCAATTTCCTTTTTAAATTGAGTGTTTGTGATTTCCAAATGTAAGATCTCTTTCAATCTAAATATCAGGCTAACAAACATAAAAAATATTTAAATAACCAAAAACCCTCATTTTTTAATCAATATAGTTCACCCAAACTCAATAGATTACATACAGTCTCAGATTTAATATATGCACAAGTGTACTGCAACTAATACATGTTGTGTCATACAGATGAATTATCCTTGTACATTTTTTCTATATACACAGATTAAATGATGTCACTGCTCATGGGGCAGTGACATCATTGGTATGGTATTTAATCATCACCATGTAAAAATGTCTGATTGGACATTTTACTGGTGACTGGTGCCCCTTGAGTCCTCAGTCTCAACTTGCCATTATGTTCTTCACCCTTTGGTGACTGATCACAAATAAAGCAAGCTCTGGTCCACCCGGTAAATGCCTGACGATGACGATGATGCATTCCTCGACAGTTTAATGCACAGCCTCTATCTCGGGACAAGTCCAGGTTATCTTAATGTTGATCTTCCTAATGGGAGACACGGTGAGGGAGAGTGTGAGCGGGTGAGACCTGTCATCTAAATGTGAGGATGTTTACAGCACACCCAGAGGCAGCGATAAACATGCCGTTCAGAGAACTGCAGCATTCTTTGTTAGCTTCAAGGTGGTTACGTAAATATATGAAGTTGAATTCTAGCTCTTCGCTAAGCTGTTTAACCTCCTAGCCACCATATGGCTCTGTTAAATCCACAGTGTTAACATATACATATACAGTAACAGAGATGGGGGATGATAGTGTTCGTCTTCATCAACTGGAGAAAATCTGTAGAGTAAACACACACGCACACACGCACACAGACACACACATCCTCTCTCTCTCTCTAAATAAACAGTTAGCTGTTCTCTATGTTGGTTGAATCCAAAGCAACTGGACTTCTGTTTTTGGCTTGAAGACGTTTCACCTCTCATCCAAGAAGCTTCTTCAGTTCTCAGAACCTACCATGAATTGCCGTGACGTGGATGAAGGAGAATCTACACGGACAAATAGTTCGCTGAAAACAACAATTTAATCTTAGAACTGAATAAAAAGGTCTATTACTTCAGTTGAAAGATGCCACAGAATGAATTATTGAGAGTGCTTGTTGCCTCGTGTGCTATTGTGTACATAATGTTATGGTAATCCAGGACAATACAGTAGTATCCTATTCTGGCATTCAGAGTAAATTGGCACGTTGCAAGCTCATTATGGTAATGAGATTAATGGTCGTGATCTAAAAGTAAACTGCCCCTCTCATGGCCTCCAGCACGTATCTCCTATTAGTGATCTGGCAAAAGCTCAGTGAGTTTGCAGCTCTGGAAATGTCACAACCCGACCAGTATCCCTCAGCTAGGGTATCAGCACATTTTTCTTAAGTACAAGTTAAATTACTTTTAGTATATTTTAATAGCATTATGAAGAAACAATAATTAAATTACTGCTGCAAATATAAAATAATCAAAGTACAATTTTTTTATTTGATTTTATTGAATTTGACCGCTGCTGAGGCTCAGCACACATTTACTAACACAGCTACCTTTAAATCATTGAAATAGAAATTAAACTGTATGGCAGCAGGGCAGCACTGCTGCCCCCACAGAAACACAATTCCGGGTTCTAATCGGCCGGCAGCCCTTGGGCCTTTCAGTTTGGAGTGGTGTAGCATGTTTATGGTGCAGGCACTGTGGCATCCGCATTTAGGGCAAAATCATTCATGATTTTAAATTACCCGCAGGAGTGAATGTGAGTGTGGATGGTTGTTTCTCTGTATTTGTCAACCCTGTGGTGATTGGTGAATAATCCAAGGTGTACCGGCCTCTCACCCAACCTAAGCTGGGATAGACTCCAGCATCTCACAATCCTGTACAGAATAAACGGTTACAGGCAATTAAAAAAATACATTTATGGCAACATAATTTAAAAAAAAAAGGCCCCTGCATTAACCATCATCTTTACAAAACATGGTGTATACCCCTAAATGGAACATACAGGCATTGTCAAGTGACTGTTTGCAGCACCAACAATAAGCCTACTTCTGTGCTGTCCAAGCCAAACTAGCATCGGTTGTCGTAGCCAAACTGGAGGGGGTCATGGCAAAGAACTCAGGTTTATGAGAGCTAGAAAACCGCTGGTTCTTATCAAATTTCAACAGTGCTGCTAAAAGCAGGTATGCAAGAAGTGTTGATTTTGCTGAATTCTTGTTGTTTTGAATTATGGTCTTTGCTTGGATCTCAATGGTTTATTTTCTGTTTGATGTTCTATCGGCCTGGTGGAGCTTTGTATGCATAGTGTTTTAGTTTCTTGAACATAAAACTATAATTAGAAATATAAATCCCCCCTGGTGTATTTTATTTTCTGTATTTGTTTTTGTTTTTTTGGCACTCATCAATGTTTAATCTTGTAAATAAAAAACATGTGATGCTAATGCTATAGCTAATGCAATGCTAATGCTGCAGATCTCTGACCCTGAGGTGAATTAGGTGACAGGATGCCATCAATGGATGAAATTTCATTGCAAGTACTCACAGCATATCATCTATTGTTTCACATTGATAGGAGGATGATTATCTTGACATCTCAAAATAGCAAATCTTGTTTTCTAAAGATGACATATTGTCAACTGTTAACTTGATGTATCACGATAAAATTAATCAGTCAGTTATCGAGATACGTATTGATGCGTGTATCTTCATGTATGTTTTAGTAATAATAATAATAAAAATCATAATGCCTATGCTGCTGTCCCTGACAGCAAGGGTATATCCCCCAAAAGTCCCCAATCCCTTGCGTTTTGCAAGCAATCCCTGTTACTCCGCAACTTAAATGTGCAGTTTTATCAAAAGAACAGTGCTTTTTAAAAAAAAAAAAGACCTCACCCTAGGGAGCAAAATACGATAAATAAAAAATAAATCTCTTTGATTTTATTCATATATACCCAGTTTGCACTAAATTGGACCAACGGTTAAGAAATTATGACCCAAAAAACTGTGTTTTTCATTAAAAAAAAATGCTCCCCCCACTGAGAAACATATGAACTATTTGAGTAAAATATGATATATGAAAGATAGACTTTCTCAAGTCGAATCAAATGCACTAAAGTTGGACTAAACTTTGACCAGAAACAGCACTGGTCAAAGTTACGAATGACCTTTTAAGACATCTGATGAGGGACTGGCCTCTGTTCTGGTCTTGTTGGATCTTAGTGCTGCATTTGATACTATTGACCACCAAATTCTGTATCTGTTAACAATGGATCCTCCATGCATAGTAAAGTTACCCACGGAGTTCCCCAGGGATTTGTGCTTGGGCCAATATTATTTACATTATATTTGCTCCCTTTAGGCGACATTATCATGAAACACTCCATAAACTTTCACTGCTATGCTGATGACACACAATTGTACTTATCAATGAAACCAGGTGAGTCTAATCACTTATCCAATTTAGAGGCGTGTCTCAAAGACATTAAGACTTGGATGACCTGCAACTTTTTATTATTAAATTCAGATAAAACTGAAGTTATTGTGCTGGGACCCAAACACCTTAGAAACAATTTATCTGATGATATATCTACTCTGGATGGTATGACCTTGGCCTCCAGCACCACTGTGAGGAACCTGGGAGTTATCTTTGAT
>VRLP01005192.1:0-39520 GCA_009660295.1 Lophius piscatorius | reverse complement strand
GAGGCGGTATGAGTGGGTAGAACGGAGGGATCGTGTCGAGGTCAGTGGGGTGAGTAGTTCTTTTAGGTAGGGGGATGCGTTACCATGGATGCACTGGTGAGTGAGGAGAGAGATCTTATAATCAATCCTGGTGGAGATGGGAAGCCAATGAAGGGAATGAAGAACGGGGGTGATGTGTTCGTGTTTACGAACTCTCATCAGGATCCTTGCAGCACTGTTTTGAACATACTGAAGTCAGAGGGTCATGTCTTTGGAATTGCTCCACAATTTCAAAGACACTGGGCTAAAGTGGCATCATGGGAGTGTGGTGAGGAGAAAGCCACTGCTGACCCAGAAGAACATTAAGTTGGGTCTGAATTTACCAACAACACACCTTGATGACCCTCAGAGCTTATGGAAGAATCTTCTCTGGACTGATGAGTGTGAAGTTGAACTGTTTGAAGACAGGGATCCTCTTCCATGTGGTTGAAACCAAACACAGCATTCCACTAGAACAGGTATCAACAAATGGCGGACTGCGGTCCGGGCACGGACCAATTACCGGTTCTGTCACTAAGAGAGAATATTGAAACATGTGATCCTGCTACTTTCTGGCTACATCCTTCGCTTGAAGCTGCTTTCCCTGGTCTAACCAACGTAGCTCTACACACCTTGACCATGTTTGGGTTTACCTACAGCTGTGAGTCAGAATTCTCTGCCATGAACATCATGAAAAACAAGTACCTTTCCAGGTTCACCAACCAGCACCTGGATATGAGCAAGCCAAGATTCAAGCTGCTGCTTGAATCCTCCTTGCTGGGGATTCAAGGGCAGTCAGAAGCCCATTTCTCTCACTGGGAAAGGAAGTACAAAAGAATGTAAAAATATAAATAAATAATAATAATACTAATACTAAAGGGAAAGGGAGCGGCCCATACCTTTGTTTGTACTTAATCTTAAAGAGGCACTTTTTAAATTGACTTCATTCAGGCTTGTTTTATTTTACTTGAAATGTAGGCCGTTGTTGTTTTCACTGTGTCAGGAAAGGAAAGAAAGGAAGTAGAAAAAAACGTGAAGAGAAAAGTTCCTGCTCGAACCTCTGTTTGCACTTTGTCTTAAAGAAGCACTTTTTCATTTTTCCCGCTTTGTTTTACCTGAAATGTAGGCCTTAAGTTCCTATTTTATTTTACTTGAATTGTAGGCTTTAAGTGCCTGTTTAGTTTACTTGATAATAATGTATGCCATAATAATGTAAGCCATTATTGTATTAGGAAAGGAAAGAAGGGAAGTGGTAAAAATGTGAAGGGAAAAGTTCCTCCTCAAAGCTCTGTTTGAATTTTTTTTTTCTTCTAAAAGACACAATGTTTATTTATTTTATTGAGAACAAATTGGGTCCTCTTTTCTTTTACTTGCATTGTAAGCCTCCAGTTAAATATGTTAGCTATAAGACTAATTAAATTTATGATTCAGTCAACTATTTGTTTTAAATGTTAAAGTAACCTTCTCTTAGATTTGAAAATATAAATTGTTGAAAGTGTAAAGTGCAGTGTTGATTTTATTTGATAGACATTAGGGGGTAGGTTATTGGATTCAATTTAGACATGATGAGGTTCGGACCTTTGCTGTGAGGTCATTTCAGTAACTGGGCCTCTTTGAATTTTAATTGAAATAAGAATTCTACTGAAGGGGAATGTCAGGTCATCAGTCTATGAGATCACCTCTGAATGTGTCCTAGAAAAAATTCTGGACCTGAACCCATCTGAGATGCTGTTGTGGGATCTGAGAAGATCAGTTCATGATAATAAACCGTCCACTGCACTAAAGCGGTTCTGGAGCGAAGAATGGACCAAAATTCCTCCGCAGTGATGTCAGAGTGTGATCTCCAGCTAACAGGGTGTTTTATGGTTGCAGGTGTTGCTGCAGAAGGTTGCACAAACATTTCTTACGTACAGATACGACCTAGAATTCCTCCTAAACGTCTCCTTTGATTTAAAGAAGAAAAAAGGACAAAATTTATGTTTTGTTTTTGTTAACGAGACATGACTGAAATATTTGTCTTCTATGGGAGATATTGTTCTATTGTTCGCCGACATAAAAACGGCTGTCATAATCGTTGTGTGCAGATTGATGGGATGAGTCAGGATTCCCAGAATTCAAGGTGACGTTGTCCAGCAGAAGGTCAATGACAAGAACACCAACAAGATTCAGATGGAAAAATGATCTATGGACACGGTTTATATGTCAAAACAGAAAACACAATGCACTGTAGAAAATTAGGTGGGAAGAATTGAAGCACCTGAAGATGCAGAAGGGGGTTGTATGACCCTGACGATACATCTGGAGGTAGAAAGTTGACACATGGTGGTAGACCTGTTTGACGTGCACGTAATGCTAACATGCTAATAGGTAATGCTAACAAACTCAAAGATCCTGCAGTGATATTCACGGGTTATGGTTCTGTTTACTACGTTGGATGAAGTCTGGAGCTTTGAAGCTATATCCTACGAAATCCTACGGACTGACCCTTTATCGATGAAATTGTTTCTTTACCCTTTTTCACACAGTTCAGTTCCTACAACTACTCTATATAAAATACTGATTTGTTGAGACGTCACAGATACATCTTAGAACCAAACGCCAATGTGTCCCAATTCACAATTTCATTAGGAGGCGGGGTCAGACAATAAGCTCCTCCTTCACGTCATCAACATCCTCCTGACATCTGGACATGTGACATTTGGAGAATCTCATAGCTCATTAGCTTGGAAGTCAAAGTGGAATGATGTAATTTGTGTCACCCGGCATAAATTCTCAACTATTGGCGTCTGTCGGCAGCATCGCGTTGACTTTGTAAGAAATCACGCACTGTTAGCTGCTAGCTCGGTATTATTAGCATTTGCGAATAACTCAAACTTGCTCTTTGATTTGACTTTTCATGGAATATTCTGAAAAATTGGGATTTATAGGTGCCTGAATATTATGTGTGAGCCTGTAGGGTTCTTTTGTGTTAATTATGAGTAATGTGATTTATTGTTTTACTTCGACTGAAGCACAAAATTCCCGAAAACAGTAATTCACGCCGCTTTCTCTTCTTGTCTCGGCCTTTTAATTATTCCTAGTCAGTGCAAAATTGTTTTTTATATTGTGAAGCACTTTGTGTGACGATTTTTACATACGAAAAGTGCCACATTAATAAAGTTTGATTGACTGATTGATCTATTTATTTTTTAATCCAGCTTTGTGTATTTAGTGTATTCCCACAAAGAGAATTCTGTTAATCAGCAAATAATAATGTTCATCTTTAATTCCATTTTTCTGATTGAACATTCTTCGGGCTGGAGGCGTGACACCGGAGCAGTTGAACTGAATCACCCTGACGACCTGAAGTCCAATCAGATTCCGACCTTTTGACGCACTAATGATCACAGGTCGTCTGCTGGAGTAGAAATTCAACATCATTACAGAAAACTAACAACCCCCCGATGTGACAGGACGTTGGTGACGACACAAACCCAACTGGGCCAAAACACGGATAAAAACAGACCCATCTTACCCTGATGGTAAATTGGATTCTGAAGAACCTCAGATATGGCAAACCTGGCTAAAAGCGTTGACGAGTGTGAATTTGATTTTTCGTTTTGAGATAAAAGAAACAAAATTGAGAAATGAATTGATTTTCATTTTGTACTCTGATTGTGAAAAAATTCAATCACAATGAGACAGAAATGAAAAATGGGTTTGATATTTCGGCTCCTGAGAGATAGCAAGTAGGAAAAACAGCAGCTCTGCAATCAGATTAAACTTGATAATATCCCAGCTACTACACAGACCGAACAGCCACAACATTACAACCAGTCACTGACTCATTTAAATGGATCAGTAGTAGATCATGTAGTAAACCGGTAGTACCGGTGTCTCGTCAGCAACAGGATGGATCATGTAGTAAACCGGTAGTAACGGTGTCTAGAACCTGGATTTCAAGTCGGCTGATGTATTTCATATTACGAGTAAACCCTTAGAAAGTGATGCAGACAAGTCCAGAAAGCAGATCTCTCGCCTCACCCTTGACTTCTTCATATTGCTTTGACATAAATCGCTAATGTTGAGTAATAAAGTGAGTATTGAAAGCTCATTGCGCCGCTGTCAATCCCTTGTTAAGGACCACATCCATTCTCAGAAAACTAAAAAAAACAACCATTTCTTTGTTTCTGTCTCCTCATGGTTTTGTTTTTTATAATCAAAGCTGAAAATTACAATCAAATAATTATTCAAATTTCATTCAAACCTAATTCATACTTAAAAAAAATATTTTTTTTCCCCAATTTTGATTCTTGTATCTGAAAACGAAAAAATCTAAATTCCTAAGTTTTGTCAAGATTCATTTTTGAGACAAATAACAAAATACCAAAACATTCACGGACCTAAACGGTCAGACAAAGGAGGGGAGACCACGCCTGAGGAGCTTCTAGAAGGAAGCCGAGGGATCAGGCTCCTAGAGGAGGGCTTTGCTGAGGGGGGCGGTGCTTCAGGAGCCGAATCCTCCCAGTAATATCCAAAGACCTCCTCGCTCTGCCGCCGTCTGATGGAGACGCCTTGAGTCGGTGACCCTGTGGCACATACGTATGTAAACCTGAGCGTCCACATGGAGACAAGGACACCAGCAGATAGATCTATCACCGCCATGACACCCCAGGATTGTCCTTAAGCTTTCCCGGCGTTCCTCACATAAATTAGTCGCAGCTTAACTCGGATCAGTCGATGATTCTGGAGGCGGCGATTAGTGTTTGAACACAAACGTTTTGGAGGTGGGGATTATCCCAGTCAGCCCGGACGCCCCGACAACCTTCACCTCCAAAAGGTGAACGTCCTCCTTTTAGCGATAGACAAGATTCTGTTCATGTCTGCAGGTCAATCAATTAAAACTATTTAGTTTCCTGTTAAATATCATTGAACCCAGAGAAACCCACAGAACCCAAACGAAAATGAAAAATGTAACCTTTGTTACATGAAGACGCCATCTTCCTCTGCCTGTGAGAGAGGCTCGGTATTACAGCGAATATCAATAAGGTGATATTGGAAAAATGACCTTATTGATTGATTGACCTTATTTATTGTCCTATTTTGACATAACATTCAGAGATGATGCATCTTGTATTATTAGCATGAAAAAATTCATCTGAGCTTTTCAATTAAGATTTAAAGATTGGACAACTAATCGATTCATCAAAACCATTAGTGAATATTAAAAAAGTTGTTTGTTGCATCCTTAGAGATGAAAGTAGTCAATATAATATGAAAATAATTCAACCTTTAAATGTTGTTTTTGTGACCGTACAACTATGAGCCATAACATCGTAACCACTGTCATGAGATGTGCATTACCTCGTCACCATGGTTACCTGTAAGTGGGTGGGATATATTACCTTCTGCATCATGTGGTAATCTGGCAAAGAGCTGGCACTCATGCAGGGTGCATTATGGGAAGAAAACAAGCCGGGGGTAGGCAGCGCAATGCTTTGGACCATGTTCTGCAGGGAAATCTTGGGTCCTACTATTTATGTGGATGTTCCTTTGACACGTGGCTCCAACCTAAACCTTACCGCAGACCCAGTCCCCCCCTTCGTGGAAACAGTATCTTCCAGCAGCCTTCAGTTATCAAGCTCTTCTCCTCTGGAACCAGCTCCCATTGTTGGTTCGGGAGGCCGACACCCTCTCTACGTTCAAGGCTAGACTCAAAACCTTCCTCTTTGATAAATCCTATATATATAAGGGTGAAAAAAGCTTATATATATATATATAAGCTTTTTTCACAAAGCTTATAGTATGGTACATCCCCACATACCATCATCATTGCTAGAAATGCATAAAATGTGTTTATTGTTGTTGATCTACTCTGTACACCAACATATGTTGCATGTCTGTCCGTCTTGGAAGAGGGATCCCTTGAGGGGGGACTTGCAAAATAGTTTGTAGGTGGTTGTAATGTTATGGCTGACTCATTAAGAACGATCTATGGTGTAATTCTCTCATCTTGTTTCCCGTAGATTACAGGTTGTTACGTTAAGCTTTAGTTTCTGTGGTGCAATAAAGAACACCGCCCCCCCTCTTCCCTCCCTTCTTACACTCATCTAATGCCGTTTATCTTTCTTAATCTACTGTATCTGTTCTTCGATCGTCTCGCTCTTTTACCCCTCACCCGCTCAATGATGCAAGGCGAGGAAACTCACGAGGGAATTAACAGGTTTGCTCTTTATCTGAGCCGCACCAACCGGTTCCTCCTCCCTGTGAGCTAACAGGAAGTTTATATCATTAACTTTCAGAGATACTGTAGGAGCAACCCTACATTATAGATGAGCCCCCACCTCTCCTGTAACTCCAGGGGATTAAGGTAATGACACAGAAAAAAGGTGTAGACAGATGGCCCGTAGAACTCTCCTCCTCTTTCAACAGTAATGAAATTGAATTATAAGCCCCGACTAATCTCCTCATAGAGTTGGAAGATTTTTCCTCCACTGCAGGAGAGCCGGCGCCCCGCAAATAAGAAGAGGTTATAAAAGCTGATTAACGGCTCTTGTCAAAGACTCACTCTGACTCCAGAACCACACACTTATCAACTAATGCCAATACTGAACTGTCCTTCACAATCTGTGTGCTGTGTCAGAGCCGCGTCCCGATCGTTCACACAGTTCTGCGAAAATTTTAGTTTTGTCAAAACAATTCATCAATCAGTCACTTCCTGTGGAAACACCATTCTGGACTCATGCCACATCCTTCCACCAAGTTCTGGGGAAATCTGTGCAGTTGTTTCAGTGTTATTCAGCCGAGCCATCAACTAACCACCTACCAACAGACGAGCTGACCAACCCGCCAGTCAGATCGCAAAACATCTAGACAAACAAGAAACTGACTAGGTAAGCAACCAACCAACAAAGTAGTAAACCAACCAAACCAACCAACCAAACCGAGCAACCAAATAAGTACCCGAGCGGCCAGCCAACCAAGGATCTTAGTAAACCCAAGGTTTACCGAAGGTTTAACAGGTTTTTGTTGAGTCATCGGTAAAAAAAATCTAAAGCACAGCAGAGGACAAAACCTTTCACAAAACATTAAACCTAAACAGATCTGAAATAAATAATGTAAAATTCCACTAGTAGTAAATTACAAGTGAAGTCCTGAACCTGATGGACCTCCTGCTCCTAGACCCTCTCTCCATTAGATGTCCTGGACCCTCTGACTGGGCCTGTCTTTGCGGATCTGAAAGTTCATTTTTCTGCACATTCGAACCCGTTTCATTTGTTATAAGGTCAAAGAATCAAAACCAACCACCTGTCAGAGGCAATAAATAGACCTGTGTAAACCCGGGCGGACATTCTGAAGCCCATCATGACTGCTGAACATTCCAGGGGCAGCGTGATTATACCTCACACTTCCCACTACGCTCTGATGCATGCCGCGATAACCACTACACGCACAGGAAGCTGTATTTCATGCGCTACGCTTTTGCCACCGTATGAATCTACAGGAAGGTGAGTGTCAAGCAGCATGATTCTCTAAATTTAGATCAAGAGGCCCTGCCAGTCAAGGAGGTAAGCTCATAACTGTCAGAGCCGGTGAGCGGGCGCTGGAGAGAGGCAGGAGCACACAGCAGCCTGCAGATGCCGGTGAGATTATTCAGTATGGAGGAGCTTCTCACTATGTTTACACTCATTCAGCCAGACAGCTGTGGGCACCTCGCCTGCGATGCCTATGTTTCTCGCGGGCTCTCTAAGCCGGCCCCATTCATCATCCTCCAACAGCTCGCCTCTAATTGGGCTACATCCCCACCTGCTGTCACTCACCTCCTCCTCCACATCCAGCCAGAAGAGATACAGATGTAGCGGGTCCGGCACAGGCCTGTCGCCTCCCGCATTTGAATTGCATATGTGGACAGCCGAACCCGGGCACTGACACCGATTTGATCCCGGGCTCTGCTCCTTCCTGTCCTCCCTGTTGGTACCTGTCTGTCCCTCGATCCCAGCCGAGCAGAAGCCGGGTAATGATGTGGCACATGACTTCACCTGGAGAACGGGGGGCTGCAGGCATCAACCTCTGCCCCCCTCCAAACCTTAAACATTCCTCCACCTCCTCTCGGGGTCTCTTAAAGTTTTCAAGAGGCCTAGTTTCATAATATATCCTGTCTGACTTGAGCGGAGCCCGGCACATCAGATAAGAATTGCAGATACCCTTTAGCTGCCAAGCGGAGCTGGGAGACATCTAATGAGCCTTTGAGATTTCCCCCCCCGCTAAACCCGCCATGAAATAGCCGACGTGCACGGCTTCAATTCATCTGAGAGGAATTCCATTGTTTTAACTTTGGGCATAATAGACGAGGCGGCGACCAAACTCTCACTCGCTCAATTTGGTTTTATTAATAAATAAAGGATTACCGCTCCTGCTCAATGGAAGATTGGGTCGAGGTTTTTGTTCGGGCCCGGCTTTGTCTCGTCCGTCTGACCAAGAGGGAGATTTGCATTTGTTCACTCTGTTCCACGTCTTGATTCTGCATACGGTCGACTTAAACTCCCAATACTCTGACATAAAGTGTCAAAACGAGAGGAGATCCTCGCCCGACCCCATTACGGGCTGACTGGGTCGAGGAGGTGAATCCGATATAGTTCCGTCTAAAGGGACGCTGGCTGATACAAAATGCTAGGTATCATCAACAAATCAATCAAATAGTATTCATATATGACTTTTCATGCATAAAAAAGTAAGACTCATGTGAATTATGAAAGAGGATGTCCTACATCTTGGTTTCAGTCATTACGGCGAGCTTCATCGACTGAAAAATGTCATTATTGCTTCTTCTTTTTTAACAAAAGAAGCAAAAAAGGTTTTGTTGCTTTGTGTAATTATGACTGGCTTGCTGAGAACTTTTGTGTTACTTGGAATATTTGGAGTGTTTGAAGGTTTGGCAGCGGGACAAAGTTTTTTGTTTAAGTGGTTGCACATAATCACGAAATGAGACATCCGGTGGAACAACACGGTTCCTCAGCAGGAGATGTAAGACATCAAAGGATTGGTTATTATTTCAACTGACTGACTTTTTATGAATATTGTCTATTTATATATATATATATATGTTAGATTTTATACTATAATGTATTGGTGTGGGGTGTGTGTGTGTGTGGGGGGTTATCGATGGCGAGGGAATTTGCTCTTCCCTTCCTGCTGATTATTTAGGAGAGGAAGAAAGAACTGTCTCTCCCTGAGTGCTACGGATGGAAAATTCATTTTTACTGAATTAAATAGTTTTTTCCTCAAAATAAACGACAGGGGAGATTAATAGTTTATTAATTCCCACTGAACAGCAGCAGGAGAGTCAAAAGTAATGTTTATGTATTTATCCTCTCATTACATCCTGGGAATTGGCAAATGGCAACGTGTAAACAGGAAGAATCTTTTATCATCAGCACGAAAGACAGCACTGATGAGGAGGACATCAAAGTCACCACTGATAACAAAGAAATCCAAGTCAGAGCTGATTAAAAAAAAGACATGAAAGAAAGCACTGATGAAAACAAACATCAAAATTATCTCCGATGACAAAGACAGCACTGATGATGAGGACATCAAAGTCACCACTGATAACAAAGAAATCCAAGTCAGAGCTGATTAAAAAAAAGACATGAAAGAAAGCACTGATGAAAACAAACATCAAAATTATCTCCGATGACAAAGACAGCACTGATGATGAGGACATCAAAGTCACCACTGATAACAAAGAAATCCAAGTCAGAGCTGATTAAAAAAAAGACATGAAAGACACTGCTGATTCTTGTAAAAAAAAAACAGAAAAGCCAACAAATACAGTGTTGATGACAAAGTCATTAAAGACATTGCTTCTTCTTCTTTTTTTTCCAAAAAGACATGAAAGCCCGAGCTGGTGAGAAATAAATCAAGACAGGGCCCACTAAAAACACAGCCACAGAGTTACTGTAATTCTCTGCTGAATGTGGTCGTTTACGTTGATCCGTCACTCGACTGCTGCATTATTTATACTACTCTTAGATTATACTCTCAGCAGCTCCAGTTACAGTAGAGTCAGAGATCAAACACCACAGACGTCACTCTGATATTAATACCTGCGATGGAGCTCTTACCTTCAGCGTGATCCATCCAGAGGTCAGATGCCTTCCAGAGCGAACGCGGATTCCAGATGCTGCAGATTCACCTCTTGGAGAGGCTCCGGCTCTCAGCTCAATTCTTAACAGCGGTGAGCTCCGGACTCCTTCCTGAGACTCTTCCTGGTTCACCCTCCACAAACTCACCGCAGGAGACACTGAAGACAGCTTCATGCCGAAGATTCCACAGAACTACAGATAGTGGACCTTCACAGAAGAGGACCGCCTTCCAAAGTCCCTCTAAGGACACGGTGAAAGCTCATTCAGGAAGTCACAGAAGATCCAAAGAGAGAAGGAAGTGCAGGCCTCTCTCGCCTCAGTAAAGGTCAGAGGTCATGGCTCCACTATTCCAAAGAGACTGGGCTGAAATGGCATCATGGGAGATTGGTGATGAGAAAGCCACTGCTGACCCAGAAGAACATTATATATTCGGTAAAAAAATAGATGGTGGACCTCCCCCCTTCCCCCGACCATTGATCGACTGATTACTTTGTTGTCTCTCTTCTCCGCCACGACTGTCAATAGGATCAAAAGGCAGAACAAATAATATTTGTTACTCTCCAAAATAAAACAAATGATCCGGGCTGACACGCACGCTAATAGGGGTTTATTAATTTTATAGAAATAAATTGACTTGACAATTAGAGCTGCAAAAGAGAAATAAATATAAATGAAAAACTTCACGTTATATTAAAACCACATGGAAAGGAATCCCTCAGTAGATCCAATGAGAAAATCCACCTCAGAACCACCTCCAGTCTTTTTGAACGGTGAACATTCTCAACAATCCTTGTGATGTAGCTCAAAATTGAAATAATTTGTTTTTGTAAGTATTGGCTATCAATTATTTATTACCATTCCTGATGGTCGTGGAAATCCTCTGCATCTAATTAAGACATTTTCCTGTCATTATATCCCAGAAGAGTCGGGGATATTATGGGATCGTCATCGCCGCAGCCGTCGCAGGTCCTTGGTGTTAATGCAACAACTCAAGAACCAAGAACTCCAACTGTTTTCATCCATAATTACTCAACCATCGTTCCGATTTAGTTCAAATGTGGTGCATATGAATCGACTCAACAGGATTTATCTTGTGAACATTGGGTTTTAGATTAATAGTTAATATTATATTAATAGATTAATAGTTAATATAATATTATACTCTCTCAAAAGGAGCTTTGTACTAAAAAAAAACAGTTTTTAGGACATAACTTCCTAACGTTGAACTGATTTATTCCAACTTTGGGATATGTGAATCGACTCGAGGAGATCTATCGTGTAAGTCTCATATTTGACTTCATAAGTTCATATTTTACTCACTAGGGGGAGATTTTTTCATGAAAAACACAGGTTTTTGTACATAACTCAGAAACTGTTTGATGAATCTTTATTACATGTTTGGGCCACATAGATGTTAGTACGAGAAAGGACTGGATAGATTTTTGGGGAAATTGCTCATATATTTCTGTCACTAGGGGGAGCTTTATCACCAAAAGTTTTTGGGGCATAAATTCTCAAGCATTGGTCCGATTTTGAATAAATTCCTTGCACGTAAGATCTACCTTGTTCGTGTTATACTTTACTCATATTTGAATGGAATAATTCATATTCAAGCCACTTCGGGGAGCTTTTTTCTTCTTACTAAAAACTCTGTGGAAATAACTTCACATTTAACTTGAGGAGATCAATCAGGGGGATTGCTCGTACAACAAAAGGGTTTGGGGACCTTTCGGTGATACAGTATACCCTGGCTGTCGGGGACGACAGCATGAGTCTACTTTCTTCTTTTGTGCCTCTTGATATTCATGAAATAAGTTTCTTCAGCTGGTCACTTCAGCATCTCTGCCTTCTTTGTCAAACGGGTGAAATAGTCTACACTGCAGCAATTTGCTCACACCTTTTTCGCCGTCTCTCCGTTTTTCGGGTTTTGCTCCAGGGGATTTGAAAGTGGCCAAGGTCATTCCTTGGCATAATGCAGATGATCTTCGTTGTTTTAAAAACCCCAGACCCACATCTTTCTTACCATGTTTTTCTTATGAACTTATGAACATCACTTAAGAATGGAAAAGCTTTATAAATATAGTTTTCAAGATGCTGCATAGAAAAGGCTAAAAAACAATGTTTCCAATAGAAGGCCGTTTGTGTGTGTTAAGGGTTGCTATTCTTATGAAGCCAGATTACTGTGTGGAGTTCCTCAGGGCTACATTCTGGGGCCATTACTATTCTTAGTTGAATAGAAATATAGAATATACAAATAATCGTTGAATGTAAAAATAACAAACTTTATCATTTTAAAGTGGTAAAAAAAATCATCAGGGATTTCGCTATAATTGAAATGACCGTACTGGGATGCCCGGGGTTTGTGGGTGTTTGGGTTAGTGGTCAAATGAATAAATCTATTGGTAATACAAGGAGAGTTAGTCATTTTGTCACCACAAGCTGCTCAGTCTTTATGATTCTGATTCTGATGTATCCCTATATTTCTTATCTTAGTTTGAGCGAGTAAATTTCTTACGGTGTAAAAAAAACAAACTGTAGAATTTACGGTGAAATACTCGCAGCTGTGGTTCCCAGAACTTTAGCATCAAAAAATACGGTCACCAAGTACAAAGCCTTATAGTACATGAGCATAAAAACAGATATATAGTAAACCTTTTGATGGTTAAATACTTAATTATATAAAATAACAGTGATTTACATTCATTTCAGACATTTAACTTAGAAATCAACATTATTTCACAAATATGTATATGTATTTTTAGCATCTTTTGTCAAAAATGTCCAAATTATGGGATGCTGTTCATAATGGTTAAAGTTGGTTATTTGCGTTTTCAGACCAGCAAAATCTATTATTTATACAGAACAATGGTTTTACAGTATTGACCTGCTTGTGACATTATGGCATTGTTCCTTCCATCTTACCAAAAGTTTGTATTTTCACAGTAAAATAAGATTAAAGCTCTTGGGTGTCTAGTCAAATTCTGGACCGGATAAGTTCAGTTAATGCTCACAAACCCTCCAATCTGGTGCATTACAGCGGTTCCGTGAAGAAGAGTTGGTCAGAATTGCCCCACAGTGATGTCAAAGAGTGACCTCCAGCCATCAGGAGGGTTTGGTTGCAGTTTGTGGAACTTCTAGATGTTAAGATCGGGGGGTGAATACTTTTTCATGTTCGCGGTTTAGGTGTCAGAAAAACCTCTTATTAAATAAAATTATCATTTCCAACTTGCTTTTCTGTTGCTTCAGATTTTTCTTCTGTTCAAATTAGTTTCAAGATTCCACAGAGAAATGGAAGAAATCCGGAGGGGGTCTAATACTTTTTCACGCAGGATGATGCAGCATTACCTCGTCATTCCAAATGAGTCCTGGCCGACAGGAAGGAACAGAGAGTTCAGCAGCAGACGTCAGGCTGAGACCTCGGTGACTCGCTGACAGCAGGAAGTCAGTCTGAACTTTATGCAAATGAGCAGCGGTGGGATCGAACGAGGGCCACCTGAAGGGCAGGTGCGCTCACCTTTTGTTCCAGCGCTGCTAAACGTATTTATCACGGTGTTCCAGTGAAGTTCTAAATGTGACAAAAGCTTCATTGAGGCTTTCCCTGCAGGATATGGCGTGTTCCTGCTTGTTTACAGGGACTTCACTAAGAAGAATGAATCACACAGGAGAGCTACGGGGTCACAAGGATCCCTGGTGGGCTTCCTCAGACAGCATTACTGCCTCCTGCTGAATTTATTAGCACAGAACAGGGAAAATAACAGCCTCTCTATCCGTTCATAGAGCTCCAAGCCCAGCCTGGAAATACCAAAATATGTGCGGTATGGGTCCAAAGCATTTAGACACTTTCAGAGGGAGAGGGTGTAATTAGCAGTAATTAGCACAGTCATATAAATGGACGGTATTACAGCTACTGATTGGCAGATTTGAGCAATGCTTGAATGGCTTCAATGCAAGAATCAACTATTCAAGGATGTAAATGACTTGAAAATCAAGTAATCAAAGTTGGCCCATCGGGACTTGAAATCTGCAACTCATCAACCCCTAAACCATTCAACGTTTGCTGAAATATTGTCCTTTAGATGATTATGATCCTTTAATGCTGATTATGCTATTTACATGATATATATATCCAAGTTAGCATCCGGTAGTTTCTACATGCTGGGACCCGTTCTGTTCATGCATGCCTTAAATCTTTGGCGCTCTCACCATTTTCACTGGAGTCGAGTCCATCAGAGGGACCCGACCTTCACGGAGCGTTTTAACGTTCAGCTACCATCACTCTCCAGCTTCAGAAAAAATAACTGCCCCTCCTCCCCAGAAACCTATCCAGTATCCTCTCCCTGATGGCTGAGGTGACATCAGGTCACTGAATTGAATCTGACGTCTCTGTCATCAGCATTGACTCATGTTTTTTTACATCAATTGACGTCTGATGTCTTTGTCTTTAACTCTTCTTCTTCATCATCCTCCTTCATGTGGTGTGTGAGTGTATCTGATGAATGATCCCTTTAATAGGTACTGGCTTTGATGTCTACCAGTCAGTATTGGCTTTGATATTTGCGACCAAGAGTTAATTTGATGTTTTCTGAATCCACAATGTCTTTGAAATGTTGTCACTAATACTGGCTTTGATGTCTTTGCCAGAAGCTCCAGCTGGAATGTATTTGTCTTTGGCACGTTCTGTGATGGCCTTGTTCCCAGCTCTTACTTTAATGTCTCTTTAATCCAGTCGGACTTTAATGTCCCTGTCATCAATACTGATTGTGATAACACTGCTATAAGCACATGTTATAATGTAGTTTGCATAAACATTTGTTTGGTGGCTGGCTTTGATGTCTTTTAAATTTACAGGATTTTATGTCTGTGATTTTGTAGTACTTCCTGCCCCAGGCTCTTCTCTTCCCCACCCAGACCAAATCTAATGTGTGTTCAGCTTGAATTGCTTCTTGTCCCCGCCTGGACCTGGTCCAAGGTCTCCTCCTCTGAAAAGTTGAGATTTGAACTCTCTCCTTGTTCCACTCCTTCTCTCATAGACATAAACAGATGCAAACACCTCCATCGGCACAGAGGAGAGCATTACAATGTTGTGATATCTGTTGTTTACCCACCGGAACAACATCGGGGATGGGATTCTGCATCCTAGTCCTATTAGTTTCTATCTTTCTATCTGTTAGCACGGGGATGCAGAGACCCATTCCAGACATAATGAGCAGAACTCTCTCCACACTCATATCGTGCTGTTATGAAGTCCAGATTAGAGGTGGAGCGAGCTTTCTGATTGACAGCTTCTTTGATAAATAGCTCTCTGTGGGTAAGAACATTCCATCCATGACTGACTCTGATAGCTATATGAAGCTCTGCTTCAAAGCAACACTTCCAGCCTCTTCTCTCCATCAGCAGGACTCATTTTCACCCACCGCCTCAGAAATAAAGACGTGGAAGGCAGCCATCTCCACCAATGACCTCACCACAGCACCCGCCAACTTCCTCTGCTACAATGCATATCATGCTGGAGCATTGTTGTACGCTAATGCTCGGAGTTGAACCTCACACAGTCATCATTCGGTCCGTCCTAGAAACACAATAATTAATGCAGCATGGATGTTGGCGTGGAACGGCGTCGGTAGTGGCTTCTTTTCTGCATGCGGGAGAGGGCACTAGGGTGCAACCCTGCACTATACAGAGAAGAATCAAACACAAAAACATGTTCATAAACCACACTCTCAGCCTGATTCACTGCTGGAAGCAACTTGTAGCGGAGGCTGAAATACAGTCGGCTTCCCCCGGCGCTGGTACCGGAGAGATACATTAGCGGCGTGCCTTCCCCCTCCATCAAACAGCAGTATATAAAGTACGGCGCCGTACACCAGTGAGCAATCTGTGGCTAAAAGGGATTGTAGTGTGTTAGAAATATTAACTGTAGCGGAGCGCTGGCGATTTAGAACACATAAAGGGAAGGATTCCAGCCTCCGCAGGACAATATGATATAATTAACTATATTTATTAAACCAAACACAGATATAATTTGTCTTCATTGCCTCTGAGGACAAACTGCTTATGCATCAGCTGCAGCGCTGCTTAATAGTGGCAATATATTGTAAAGGGATAAAATACTGTATTTTCTGCCTAAACTTTAGAACTCTACAGGTCAGCAACAGGAAACCGACAGACGGATAGAAACAGGTGATCCGCTGTGGTGATCCCGAAAGAGTACAGCTGAAAGACCAAGAAGAAGAGATATTTTCCCTAGATGTTCATATTTCATGAAGGTAACAGTTGTGGTGGATGTGCAGCGCTCCAATGCAAATTAATGATCCGTCCACCAAAGTCTTACAGCTAGAACCGAGTCCCTGCTGGTCGACGTCACGTCAGTTCCATTCCCACAACAACATGATGGTGCACAGGGGTACGATCTGCTGTCATGCTTTCCTCTCTCAGACATGGCCTTAATTCATTGGAACTGCTTTTGATGTTTTTGTCACCAAGCCTGACTTTGATGTCTTTGTCATCAGCACTCACTCTAATGTCTTTGTCATTTGCACTGTTTTTGATGTCTTGCCGCGACTGCTGACTTTAATGTCTTTTTCATTAACACAAAGATGTTATCTGTATATGTTGATGTCATCATTACAGACTTTGCTGTATTTTTCATCGGCACTGTCTTTGATTTCTTTGGTGTCAGTGCAGACTCCAATGTCTTTGTTATTACCACTGACAGTGATGTTTTTGTCAGTAGCACAAACTGATGCCTTTGTCATTAGCACTGACTTTGATGTCTTTCTAATCAGCACCAACTTTTATGGCTGTCATAATAATAGATGCTGCTGTTATAATAAGTACAAGCTTTGATGTTTTTTTTGTTTCCAGTAACTCAGCTGTCTGTAATCATTACAGACTTTACTGTCTTCGCCATCAGTGCTAAATCTGATATATTTTTCATCAGCGCTGATGTTGATGGCTTTGGCATTGGTAGTGGCTTGGATGTCTTTGCCGTCAGCATTGACTCTGATGTCTTTTTCAACATGCTTTGATTTGGCTTTGATTTATTTTTGCTGTCTGCACTCGAGTGTTGTCAGTCATAAATAAAGACTTTGCAATCTCTGTCATCAGCGCTGCCTTTGATGTCTGTTCTCATTGCAGACTTTGCTGTCTTTGTAATCAGCTGTAACATTGATGCTGGTTTCATCAGCACCGGCTCCTTCATAGCCAATGGCTTTGATGTCTTTGTCAGCACTGATTCTGATGTCTTCATTATCAGCACTGGCTTTGTTGTTTTGGTCGTCAGCACTGGATGTATTGTGTTCTGGCTGCTTCACAGTGGATTGAAAAATCTTTATACATCAACCATTACAACCAGATATCTGCATGGATATAAAAAACAGAGAGAAAATATTATGAGTCACTGCTCTAGACATTGAAGCTCATCAGTGTCTCTGGAGCTACAGATCGACTGACCACATAACATTAATATTAATATCTATTCATATGATAAGTCACTTTCTCCGGACTGGATGCAGCCAAGCCGTAAATATTCAAGACTCATCACATAATCCAATATTTGTGCCTGTGAGAGGAAGAAAAAACGTTGAATGCGTCTCCAGTATTTTGTCAAAACAAGTAAAACTGAGACTGAGATAATGTTCTCCGTGCTCAGACTCGGTGTACCTCCTAAATGTCAGAATAAGCTCACTAGAAGCGATGGGTATTCTTACCTGCAGATATTAGTGTTTTTCCTCACATCTTGCCTCACCCACAGTCCCAGAGGTGAGGGGGGGAGAGAGAGAGAGAGGTGGGCTAAAATCTATTCCCTGCTCAATAAAACATAGCGAGAGTAAAGTCTGCGTGAAAAGTCCCACCAGTGCAGTAAGAGCTGAGAATCAGAGGAGCTAAAAATAGAAACAACTCTGAAAAACAGTGGGATAATAAATATTGCAAATGAGGATCTAAACATACAGTAGAGTTAATCTGCTTCACACTGCTCTCAGTAATAAACTTATAAATGAACTACTCTAATACAGGCGGTTCTGCAGCATCCCACCTCTGAAAGTCCAGTTGTTACATTTCACTGGTAGTCACTCAAAGTTTGTGTCTCCATTCCAGCACTTTTCAAAGTCAGTGATGATCAACCAGGTAAATTATCCTTTTTGTGCAATCTCAGTTAGTACACCCCTCCATAGGTGACCTTGTGGTTCTACATTTCCTCAGTAGAACCACATACTGTAGTTCTGACTCCTCGTAGCTCCTGAGCTCAAATGATCCCTCAGCCTCAGCCTCCTGCGTGCCACTGCAGACCACGGCCACTAGGGCATCCTCGTGGCGCAGTGAGTAGCATTGTTAGCAAACAGTTGGAAAGAACTGGGTTCAAATCCACCCCTGACTTCAAGCCTTTCTGCGTGGAGTCCATAGTCGGGTCACGTTGACGGTAGGACAACCAGGGTAGTACAAACATCCCTCTCTCCAGCAACGCTCTCCTGTTCATCACAGGGGATCCTGATAAGTTTCCAGGCCGTATGAGATGTGATATTTGTCCATCAGGTTCTGGGTCTCTTTCCAGTTGGGTATGCAAAGACAACCTTTAAAATGAGGCGCCAGATCACATCCCCAAACCATCTCAACCGACTCCTTTCGACACCAAAGAGCATTGCCCCAACTCTGAGCGCCTCCCCGTCTCTCTGAGGCTGAGGTCAGCTACTTGGTTCCAGTTGGATCAGGGTAATAGTGTTAATTGTCTGAATAACCTGAAAATCAGGTCAAACCTCACCTGAGAGAAAACTGGAAATTTTGAAAATGTCAGTAGCTGATCCAGCATCCTAATTAAACCTTTAATCCACTTAAACTACATTTAAGGGAAAAGGATATCAGCTCCATTTTCATGACAAACAAGACGGTACAACCATATAATATGCTTTTATAAAATGCCTCCAAAGAGCTGGCTTTGATGTCTTTCACAGTCAATCAATAAATATATCAATCTTTATTTATATAGCACCAATTCACAACAACGGTTGTCTCAAGGTGCTTTCCAGAAATAGCAGGTCTAGACCAAACTCTTTATATGATTATCTATAGAGACCCAACAAATTCCTCCTTGAGCAAGCACCAAGACTCAGGATGGACGGTCTACTGCCATGACAGGTCGGCTTTGAAGAGAGAGAGAGAGGGGGGGGGGAAGGCAGTCAATGACGACTTTGATTTCTTTGCTAATAACACTGGCTTTCATGTCTTTGACTAACACAAATACACCTTTTTCATAAGTAGTGTCTTTAATGCCTTTTTGTCAACACAGGCTTTTGCCTTTCCACCTAGTCTCTTGGTCACACAGTATTTATACCTTCCTTCTTTCCATCATATCAGCTAGTTATCCAGCCCTACACTGCTGCCTTTCCTCATCTCTCACTGTCTCCAGGCACGTCTTCCCCCTGGCTTGGGACCGGCACTGGAAGTACACTGGCTTGGGAACCGTTCGTGGCTGCGTTAGCTTTCTGTTTCGTTGCTAGCTTTTATTTCTCTGCGAAACAAGTCGCGGGCGTAGAATGAGAAAACATTTCAGCCGTCAAACCAGCTGACAGCTGGGATAAAACAAGTCCAACCTCTTAGAAAGAGAACTGTTTGCTGATCCAGGAGAAAAGGAAACACAGTCTTTTCCTGTAATCTTTAAGATGTCAGAACCAACAATCTGCTGCTGCAGGTCCACGAGCCCAACAGTTTGTTCTGTTTGTGTTTGTGGACTTTAAACCATAATCCAGAGTAAACAAGGAAAGGCTGATTAAATAAACTCTCCTTTCTGCTGTGACTTTAATTGGGTTCTGCTAAATTTAAAGCCAACAGCTTTTTTAACATTAAAGTATAGGAGCTTCAATTAGCGCTGCACAAACACCTGCACACATCTGTAATGTGTCTCTGCAGGAACAATCATAGAACCGCCGCCACGGTCACACTAACAAATACAATAACAGTCCATAAAATACGGACGCCGCTTTAACTTCTGACTCTCAGGTAGCATCACAAAGTTCACTACCTTTCACCAGCGCCACAAATTAATCACATTCTTTGATGAAAAGCTCTATTTTTATTCTCATCTTATTGTGTTTCTGGAGAAACGTAATTCCACCACATTGTGTTTGGTAATAATGTTTAACCACTTGATGAAGACTAGTGTTTGCAGCGAATCAGTCCACTGACCCGCTGACACGGAAAATTGTAATTATATGTAAATTAGCTGCTGAAAAGATTGTTAGATTAAAAGAAGATTATAACAGTTCGATTTAACCCCAACAGTGTAAAAACAAAATAGAAGATTTACAGCAGCAGGAGCAGGGAGTCCAGCAGGAAGTGACTCCTGGGTCTCATCAGTAGCAAACTATCACAAAATCATTGAAATCATTGAACTCTGTGAAGACAGGGGTCCCGTTCCATCTGGTGGAAACCAAACACCACTAGAAGAACACCAGACCTACGGTCAAACATGGAGGTGGCAGTGAAATGTTGTGGAGATGATCTGCTGCTTCAGGACCAGGACAACTCACCATCATAGAAGGAAAGATGAATTCTACTGAAGGAGAATCAGGTCATCCAATGATCCCCAGCAGAAGAAGGGGAAGTCCACCTCTGAATGTCTCCTAGTCAAATTGTGGACTTGAACCCAACTGAGATGCTGTGGTGAGACCTGAGAAGACCAGTTCATGCACACAAACCCTCCACTTTGGCTGCACTAAAGCAGTTCTGGAGAGAAGAGTGGGCGAAAATTCCACCACAGTGATGTCACAGACTGATCTCCAGCTGTTAGGAAGGTTTGATGGCAGATGTTGCTGCTGAAGGTGCAACATTTAGATTTTCAGTTCAGGAGGACGATCATTTAGGACTTGTTTTTCTTCACCCTGCAGAGAAGGAAGAGGCGTTTTTTCTGTCTGATCATTAAAGGGATGTGAGGGGAGCAGAATGACCGATGTTAGTCGTCAGTTACTTCCTGTTTTGTAAAAGTACTCACAGATTTATTCTTCTTCTGCTTATTACTAGGGCGCTACGGTGGCGCAGTGGTTAGCGCTGGTGCCTCGCAGCCGGAAGGTACGAATCCACGTCTGCCAGCCTTTCTCTGTGGGGTTTGCTTGTTCTCCCTGTCTCGTGTGGGTTCTCTCCAGGAACTCCGGCTTCCTCCCACAGTCTATAAACATGTGATACATCTGAGTGGTTGTATTTCTCTATGTCTCTCGCCCGGGATAGGCTCCAGCCCCCCCGTGACCCTGAACAGGATAAGAGGTAGATAATGAATGAATGAATGCTTGTTACTATGCTTCCATTTAATCCGTCAGCCGTTTTCCAAAGATCCTGGCATTCACATCTGATTCCATCCGAGAACTTTGAAGAAAGGAAACTTTTTGATGTTAATCAAGACAGCGAGGAATTTTAAGGGATCCTGAAACATTTAAATTATTCCACTTGTGCATATTGGAGGCTAAATATCAGAAATAGGGGCCGACATGATGAGCGGCGCCGGAGAGGAGCAGGCCCAGAGGCCGGAGCGCCGCTGACTTTCAGGTGGAGACAGATAAAGTCATCATTAGAGAGAAATAACAGCTTTCTACTCCACTGCCAGCTCCCCGCCAGTCTCTTTGAACTCACAGCCAATCCTGCAGACCCATGCCTCTAAACCAGAAGAGTCCACCGCTTCCGACACCTTAACCCCGCCGCCCAACCTGTGGAGTCGGAACAACTGCTTACGGCCTAGGCTGATGCTTCAAAACCAGCGCAGAAGTTTGGGGAGAGGAGCCGATAGCCCCCCTTGCCTGCAGCTCCCACCGATGGCATATTGATCAATTTCTTCTGTGTGAAACACAGACGCTGCTCTGAAGAGCGGCGCCTTGCAGCAGCGAGCACGTACCATGACATACGTTGACTGGAGAGAGAGAATGCAGAAAGATTTTCTAATAACCAGGCCTCTAATATGGTCGGTTTGTTTCAAAAGCGGCTCATAGCCATTCCAGCCTGAATGCGCAGAACCTGTCTGATTCTGGACGCCATGCCAGGCCTGGTTGGTGCGTGGATGGGACCGGGGATGTAAATATTTGGTGTGTTCCTTTATACGTGGCCCTTGCGCCTCCAGATGGGGGCGGGTCCTTTGTACAGTGGCCTAGAAAGGACAAACTGATCTCTGGCTCAGTGGAAGGATTTTCATGTTCTGAGGTTGGCACAAAGAAGATGAATTTACACCTAACCTCTAAAAACCAAGAAGTAAGAAGAATGAAAGTAACATTATGTGTCTATCTTTGGTGTCTCTGTGATGGAATGTCATGCTTTAGTGTCTCTCTGATGTAATGTCGTGGCTTTAGTGTCTCTGTGATGTAATATTGTGGCTTTAGTGTCTCTGTGATGTAATGTCATGCTTTAGTGTCTCTCTGATGTAATGTCGTGGCTTTAGTGTCTCTTTGATGTAATGTCGTGGCTTTAGTGTCTCTGTGATGTAATGTCGTGGCTGTAGTGTCTCTGTAAGAGACTGGTATGGCTGCAGTGTCTCTGTAAGAGAATGGTATGGCTGTAGTGTCTCTGTAAGAGACTGGTATGGCTGCAGTGTCTCTGTAAGAGAATGGTATGGCTGTAGTGTCTCTGATGTAATGTCGTGGCTTTAGTGTCTCTGTAAGAGAATGGTATGGCTGTAGTGTCTCTGTAAGAGAATGGTGTGGCTGTAGTGTCTCTGTAAGAGAATGGTGTGGCTGCAGTGTCTCTGTAAGAGAATGGTGTGGCTGTAGTGTCTCTGTAAGAGAATGGTGTGGCTGTAGTGTCTCTGTAAGAGACTGGTGTGGCTGCAGTCCTGTCCTGAACAGCATCTTGTTGAATCACCAGCATCCAGAGAATTTCTCCAGGCGACTCCTTCATGCCTCCACACATGTGGAGGAAGGAGGAAACGATGGCTGTGGTGACATTTCTCAGAGCTGGGTCCCAGATTAGAGGAGTTTGGTGCGAACCAGGAGGTGACAGCCTCAGACTCGTTCCCCGCTTCGTCTGGCACTACTTAAAAGCCAAAGGAAATGTCACCTGTTTGACAGGAGGTAATTTATTCTTCCCTTTCTCAGACTACGCTCGCCTTAAACGTCTTTTGTACTTTTCTCCTCTTTGATTTAGTCGTTAGCTGCTACAATCTGCTTGTTCAGTCTTCTGCTTGTGGACGACAAACATAATCAAACATCAAAACCCCAGTCCTGCTTCCACCTCCTCAGATATCACCTCTTTTACTACCTCTGTTACCCATCATGCTAGTTATCCTGCAGTGTTCCTTTTACCACGACCCGCTGGACTGTGAAACACTTTCTATTGGCTCGATCCAGAACCTTCCTCTCTGCTCTTCTTTTAACCAGCTCACGTAAGCGAGACCCCATCTACCACACATGTCGCTCTAAAGAGATTTAAACTTTAGGTGCATTAACTTTGGGTCGAGAACAGTTCCCCAGAACAGACTTTTGTGTAAATGCGACTTTAGAGGTTATTAGATGTTCTGGAGGTCAGTTTGAAAACAGCAAATACAGCAGAGGTGGTTTGGAACACCAGAAGAACGGGTCAGTGTCTCCCTCAAGGACAAGAGGGCTGCAGGTGCCAGGGATCGAAACACCGACCTCCCGATAGAGATACGACCCCTCGGCCTCCTGAGCCACAGCCGCTGAGTCGGGATGACCGAGAGAAAACAGCCGAGGAGAGTCCATGAGCAAACGCCGCAGAGGAAAGGAGGGGGGCTGTTTTCCAGCAGTTAGTTATTGGCAGAGTGACAGTAAACACAACAAGAAAAGTTTCCTCTGCTCTTTTCAAACTGCAGGAAAAGAGAAGAGGTGTTTCCCCTGAAGGCTCAGCCAGCCCCGCCCACATTGAGGAGAAGTCTACAGGAATTTATGACGTAGAGAATGAAGGATTGTGGGTCAGGAACGATGACTGAGGCATGGGTTAAGATACCTGTTCGGAGAATTTACCTTCAAACTGGAAAACATTCAATGATTATTAGAAAACCTCCTGAAAAAGGGAGTTTCAAAGGTCAAAAGGTCAAAAGGCCTGTGAACGGCTCCTCCATTCACAGGCAGATATGAATTTGGTGACGTTTCCGTGTTTATTCTCATTCATCCGAGTCGTGGATGAATCCCTGAAAGTTGAATCCGAGGCAACTGGACTCTTTAGTTGAAGGTCAAGATGTATCTCCTCTCATCGTACAGCTTTCTTTGGTTCTGACTGACTGGTGGGGGCTCAGCTGGACTTCTTGAAGTCCAGTTTCTTCGGATTCAACTTTCACGGGTGATTTTCTAGTCCCGAAATCTCTCAGGTTTTCTGGGCTCCTCACTGGAGGCGGTTCAGAAATCTGATCGGATGCATCACGGGTGCCTCACTTCAGAGGTTTTCCAGGAATGTCCAGCTGGGAGGAGACGCCTCTGGATTCCCGAGGAGGAGCAGGAGTATGGAGCCAAATCAAGTTACTTTGAAAAACAATTATGTAATTGATAAAATAAAAATTTGAAACGGAAAATTCAAGTTTTGATCTTGAATTGTTCAAGATCATTTTTTGTTCATTTTCAAACAAAAATAATAAGCGAGAGGTCCATTTCAATTTAAATATAAATTTGATTCAATTCTGATACTCTTTTCAGATTTTTTTCTATTTGAGGTATTATTTTTTTCAGCTGCAAATTTTATGTCTTCAGGTTAAGATCTTCTCATCTTTTAGGTTTCCGATCATTTTTTCACTTCCAGACTTTTGGCCCTCATCTGGCTTGGAGGTCGGGGCGAGGTACCATCATGGTACCATGCCCCTTTCTTCTCTTTTTCTTCTGTATTTTGTCCATTTCTCTCTATTTTAGCATTATTTATCGATCTATACTTTTTTTTTAGATTGACGAGGAGAAACGTGATTTCCTTTTTTGATGTATGGAAGTACATAAAAGATGAAAAATAAAGAAAATCTGAATCTGAGTCTTGGGAACTTTGATAAATGTGACTCAACGCTTTCTTCACAATGCACAATGACATTATTTGGCAGTGAATAAAGTGATGCTTGTGACAAAGTAACATTTAAAAAGCTGTTCTGGACTACTCAATGCAAAATATCAATAAACAAGAAGACAAACTCCAGTTGTCTTCTTCTTAAATCAAAAGTCCGCAATAAAATAAAACTCCACAAAGAAATCCAACAAATAATAAATTGATGAAGTTCAATTTAAAAAAACAATACGAAAACAATTCACTTCAATTTAGTTTATATTACCCAAACAAAAAAAGAAACCTTCTGGAAGCAGACATTGTTTCTGTTTTTTTACCCACTTCTCCAGCACTGTTATTCCACTCCGGCGGAAATCCAGTCTTTTTGCCTTAAAGCGGATGTTGACAACCGGTTTCTGTATATTTGGGGTGTTGTAATTGTTGATTGATTAATTTTTCCTTGATTAATTGTTGATTGATTAATTGTTGATTGATTAATTGTTGTCTACTCCCTACAATCCAGCGGTTGGATGTGGAATAGTGACGGCACTGATGTTCGGCGGATGGCGGCGAACACGGATGGATCCAGCGGACGGGATCAAAGGCCTCACTGACTTAAATGCGTGGAAGTGTTTGATTACGGCGCGATGCAGAATCAGTGAGTGGAATTTGAAGCCGGGGTGTGTGTCGTGGGGACCGGTGTTAAAAATCCCTTTTGTCACAAGCTGCTCTGAACAGTATGAGTCTATATCCAGTCATTATCAACCAAGTAGAATAACCACACAGCACTACACTGATATAGATAACATTTGTATGTGCATAATAATACGGAAAACACTAAAGTGAGTAGGCTACTACCGAAGGATATCAGCGGCCATTCCAGTTTTTCTGATCTTTGATCTGTGGAGATGAAAAAAAGGATGATAAAAAGATAAATATAACATAGAGGAGAGCGAAAACAGAGGAATTATTGAACGCATTAAGAAGTGAAGTATAAACACAGGAGAGGAAAGCAGTGAATGAAGTCGATGACATTGAATAGCCTATGAAGCTTTTTTGTTTTTAAATATTTGGATCTTTGTGGGATAGAAACTGTCCAATCAAGCCATCCAAGAGGAACAAAAGAAGCGTCCAGATGGGCCGTGGATCACAAAGGGACTGCAGAATGCCTGCAAGAAAAAGAATAACTGATAGAGAAAATTCATAAAATATAGAATTAAAGAGCAGAGAATATATATAAAACACATAAAAATAAATGAACTAATATTATGAGGATAAGTAAAAAGGATTACTTTAACAAAATATTAGAGAATCACAAAAACAATATGAAAGGAAGATGGAATATATTAAATAGAATCAGTAGAAACGGAGCAGCTACACCGGTTACCCGGGTCATTTTATCACCGATGGTAGGATTATTAACAATCTGCATAATGTGCTTGATGGATTCCACACATTTGCTGTAAGCGTGGGACCTAAACTGGCAGATCAAACAGATGATCCTCAGCGTAGAGAGTTAAGTGACATGGAGGATCACAGGGACAGAAATCTTAGCTCAATGTTTTTGAGAGCCTGAGATGGAAATGGAATTATGGATATTGTTAACAACTGTGAGAATAAAACATCCAAAGACTGGAAGGATATTGTACGGAGCCAAAGAAGTCCCCTTGAGGAAAAAATAAAATAAAATCTTGTGCTCACAAAATAATAAACTTGTGAGCAGAACTTATTATCTTATACGCACAAGATAAATTCAGCATTGCTAAGGCAGGTCTATTCTTTTAAAACCACTAGTGTAGCTGCTGCCGGTTGTCTTTCAATATGTGCAGTCATTGATTCCTGCTGATGACGATCCCATATCTACGAGCAAAAACTGGTCGAATAGGATTCTGAAACGTATTTTTTTCTGATTATTTATATACGCACATGCTAATGTTTCCAGCTGCTTTGTAGAGTATTTCAAGTCATTTTATTTTGAAGAATAACAGCGAAAGTAATGTTTGTTGGCATTGTGTATGTGTTCTGACTCTAAATAAAAACGCTGTAAGCCCTTGTCAATCAAATGTAATGTTATAATGTTACCGTTTATTAACAGTTAATTATCCCGTGAAAACATAATAATAAGTTTTGCGCCCCAGATGATCTTGGGGGGGCACACAAGATCTTTTTTTTTTACAGAAGGGAATATCAGGTTATCCTTAATATTGAAATGATTCTAGTAAATAAATAAAAAAATCCATCGATTGTTTTTTGGAACCACCAACGTAATTATCTGCAATTTTTCTTTCAAAACGGGCACATTTTCATGCAAAACTAAAATCATCCCATAATACAAAGCTGGAGACAAACATCCGTTTACTAATTACAGCCCTGTGTATCTACAGTTTTCTGAGATACTGGAAAAAATGTTTGTTGCGTTTCATTGAAAAGCATAAATTGTTGATGGATATTCAGAATGGATTCAGGATTCAGACAGACCAAACAACAGCTATGGCATTAATGGAGTGAATAGGGGAGATCACCGGTGACATTGACAACAGGAAGTATTCAGTGGGGATGTTTATAGACTTAAAGAAAGCAGTTAGCACCATAGATCATGACATATAACTAAATATATATATATATAAACATTGAACAGTACGGTGTCAGAGGGACAGCAGTTTGTGCAAACGGGTGACCTCAGGTCTACAAGATTACACAATAACTGTTGAGTTCCACATGGTCAGTTTTAGGCCCCAAATTGTTTATTTTGTATTTTAATTACATTTGTAAAGTATCAAATTGTTGATTTTCGCAGACGACTCCCATACTTTTTGGTCGTGGTCAATTTTGCAGCAACTTCTAGATGTGGTCACGTTAGAAATGAGTAAACAGAAATTATGGGTTGACAAAAAACTAATTATCATTAAATGTGGAAAATGTGGATTTGTTATCACAACATAAATACACGAATGAAAGTGGTGATTCATAATGTAGGGATAGAAAGTGTACATGAGAATAACTTCCTTGGTGTAATTCTGTTCAGGCAGTCCTACATTCTGACTTTCTTTCAGAATTCTGACTTAAACTCAGAATCCTGATGTTAAACGTGTGACTTTATTCTCAGAATTAGGCTACATGATAAACCTTTTGGGGCTTCTGAGAAAAAATTCAGAATTCTGTGAGTAAAGTCAGATTTCAGAGATTAAAGTCAGAATTCTGAGAACTTCACATTACCATATATGGCCCTAATCATCTTCCGTACCCTACAAATACTGTATAACGCAAGAAATGATTTACTTCTTTGCAATATAAAAAAATGTTCTTGGAGAGGGAAGGTAGGTAAGACTTCAGAGGAACACTTAATTTAAAAAAGAACTTTCTGTTCACCACTATTAAAAGTATGTGCATTTCAGTTTGCGTGGGGACTTCTTAGAAGGGTTTGGACGAAGAAATCAATGTCATACAATGTCATTTTCTTTTTCTCCATTTCTTGTTTTTTTTTCTTTAATAATGGACAGCAGTAATTGATTGATTCAGACTAGTGAATATTTATGAGGATGTATTGGGATCATGTATTATGAAAAGAGAGTCAATTATGCATAAAGTTATTATACATGGGTAAAGTGAAGGTATATCGGTATTTTCCCCCTTCCTACTCCTTTTCAGACACTTGTGATGGACAATTATAATCTTTATTGGTCATCATTTGCATTTTTGATTAATTTGCCAAATATTCTGTTGTTTTCAATTCGTTGTATGTTTTATTTTTTGCTTGGAATAAGTACAATTCAATTTATTCTAAGATGGCAACCGTTGACTCAACCGTAGAGGCTTTTTGTCAACATAATTCAGAAGCCCAAAGTACATACGAAGTTTGTGTCATGTTCAGTGTTAATGCTAGAATAATGAAAAACAAAGTTACGAATATTATATTCCATTTATTCAAAGAGTTTTTTACAGACTGAATCTTGAGTTGTTCTTAAAGACAGTCCCATAATCAGCCTTCTTCCTAGTTCTTCCTACTTCTTTCTAGTTCTTCCTGGTTCTTTCTAGTTCTTCCTGGTTCTTTCTAGTTCTTCCTGGTTCTTCTTAGTTCTTTCTAGTTCTTCCTAGTTCTTTCTAGTTCTTCCTAGTTCTTCCTAGTTCTTCCTAGTTCTTTCTAGTTCTTTCTAGTGACAGTGATTCATGTAATAGCCAAAGGTTGCAGTTTGTGCATGATGCTCCCTCTAGTGGACACTGATGGTATTTTGCAGCAAAAATTTCCAATTTGGCTCCATTGTTAATCCAACTGGTCCAAATGGAGAGTCCTCCTGGTCCTATCCCACAAAAACTGTGTAGAATAACATGAACTTTGTGGTATTTCTATCCATGTGATGTATCAGTTATCAAAAAGTTTCCAAGAAATTTCACTGACTGTTTTGTTTCATTGTTTCTGTAATATAATGATAAAACATCAGCTGAGAACTGAAATATTAGAATGAGATTACTGACACATAGTAAAAGATTACTGACACATAGTAACAGATTACTGACACAAAGTAACAGATCACTGACGCATAGTAACATGTTACTAACACATAGTAACATGTTACTAACACATAGTAACAGATTACTGACACATAGTAACAGATTACTAACACATAGTTACAGATTACTGAAACATAGTAACAGATTACTAACACATAGTTACAGATTACTGACACATAGTAACAGATTACTGAAACATAGTAACAGATTACTAACACATAGTAACAGATTACTGACACATAGTAACAGATTACTGACACCTAGTAACAGATTAATAACACATAGTAACAGATTACTAACACATAGTAACAGATTACTGACACATAGTAACAGATTACTGACACATAGTAACAGATTACTAACACATAGCAACAGATTACTGACACATAGTAACAGATCACTGATGCATAGTAACAGATTACTCACACTTAAGGACAGATTACTGACAAATAGTAACAGATTACTGACACATAGTAACAGATTACTGACACATAGTAACAGATTACTAACACATAGTAACAGATTACTGACACATAGTAACAGATTACTGACACATAGTAACAGATTACTGACAAATAGTAACAGATTACTCACATTCACTTAAAATAATAATGATACATTTTATTTATAACGCATAATAATAATAATATAGAAAATATTAGCAAAAAAGTCGCAATCTTGATTAAAAGTCATAGGTTCTGCTAAAAAGGAAAGTTTTAAGTCCTTTTTTAAAAGTCTCAGTTGTCTGTGGAGCCCTCAGATGGTCAGGGAAGGTATCCCACAGATGAGGGGCAGCAGAACAGAAAGCCCGATCACCCATGGTGCTGAGATAGTCCGGGGGTGGAGGAGGCGGTTTGAGTGAGTAGAACGGAGGGATCGTGTTGAGGTCAGTGGGGTGAGTAGTTCTTTCAGGTACGATGGTGCATTGTGCCATGGAGGCACCCTTGAGTGAAGATGGAGACCTTATATTCTACATTCTCTTTTATTATTAGTAACAGATTACTCACACTTAATTACAGATTACTCACACTTAGTGACAGGCACAATCTTACTGACACTGAAAATAAACGATTTTAGGTCTTAACTGTCCACAGACACCAAGGAAATGCACATCTGTTAAAGCAGTTTAGAAAATAGAATAACGAGTAACCCAGAACATCTAGCGTAATAAACAGTCACCGCAGTTATTTTCATTCAGTGACAGTCTTAGGTGTCCGTTTGTCCTTGCCACGCCGCAGCCCAGACAAGGAAGACTCATTATATTCTTAAGAGAAAAAGCGTCTGGCATTCAGATGACTTTGTGTTCTATCAAACATCTGGGGGGCAGAACATGCACTCTGAGCTTTTCCACACCTCCACCCACATGTAAAGCATCATCTTCTTCCTCCGCTGACACAGAGAGCCTGAAAGGAAGCCTCTATTAAAGAAGGTTCAATGGAGGGCCCTCGGTGCCCTTAAGTATCCTCCAGGTAATGATCACTCTCACCTTCCTCCTCTGCTCTCTCTCACACCTTCTTTATTTACTTTTTAGCTCCGACTGACCCTGAGAGAACTAAAACACTCTCATCTGCTCACAGCAAAGAAACGATTACTCCTCTCCCTTACTCCACCCCGTGAGAATTAATTCAGCCTTCACCAGGCTGGAGTGCCGTGTGGCACTGAAGAATGCAGATCAGAGTGTTTGATATGATACCAAATGATTCTGGGTTCTGGAAGTGGTCTCGGGTCCTGGTTTGAAAGTATGAGCCGCAGGCCTTCACTGTCAAAACCTGAAGAAGTCAACGCTGCATCCCATAATAGTGGCGGCATTGTTTGCTGCTCTGAGGTGTTAAAAGAGTTACTCTGTGATCATTTCAAAAGATAGCAAATATTAGCCAGTTCATTACTAATGCTAGCTGTTTCTAGTTTTCATTAATACCTAATGTTAGCTAATTACAGCTACCATAGCTAATATTACATAATTCCTAGTTAATGCTATATCATTTCAGCATCCATTGCTAACATTAGCTACTTTCAGCCCTCATAGCTGAAAGTATGCCAATTCGGGCTTTCCTAAATTAAGCTAATTCAAGCTATCAAAGGTAATGTTTGCCAACAAGGCAGCTTTTTTCGCTATCAAGGAATTTGTTCGGTCTCTGTAGGATAATGAATAAAGAGTTGGAAAAATTTGAGTGATTGATTGATAATTTCGGCTATCATAGTTTAAGTCACTAATTTAAGTTAGCTAGTTAAAAAACTCCGCCACAGTTAGGTGATTCGAGCTCTCATAGCTGATAAAAATTTCCGGCTATTGCAGTTTATTTAGCTCATCTTCTCAGAAGCAAATACAGCTAATTCTTAAAGTTACTTCTTCTCAGCATTCATTGCTAATGCTAGTTAATATCTGCTATAATAGCTAATGTCAGCTAATTTCTAATCTCAGCGCAAAATACAACTAATTATCATAACTTAATTTAGCTAATTTGATATATCATAGCTAAATAAGTGTAATTTAACCCATCCTAGCTTCGGATTTCATAGTTAAAGCAGCTGTTGTTAGCTAACATTAGCTGTCGTTGCTACATTTAGCTAATTTGAGCCGTCATACATAAAGTTTGCTCTTTTAAGATCTTGTGGCTAATGGCACCTAATTTCTGACTGGCGGTGCCTCTAGCTATGTCTGTTTTACATAGGTTATTATCTTTACTCTTATTAATCTAAATGTGCGTTAAATCCCCCCCCACGTCACCAATTTTTTAAAAATTGGTGTTTCCTGCTAATGAACGTTGTTATTAAAGAGGCGGCTCTACAGGATGCCTCAAACAATCTGTATTTGTGCTGCAGAAGACAAACCGTCTCATTCCATAATAGATAAATACGTCTCATTAGAAGTGTCAACGTCTTCATGTTATGTGTGGTGTCCATGGCAACCATGAGAGAAGATGCCTGCTCAGCACTCTAGAGGAGCCTCCACGCTGTGAATCTTCCTGTGAGACCCGATGGAGCCTGGAGATCTTTCATCAGGAAACCGTCTACAAATGGTTACGGCTGCTGCTCATTCATTATTCAGAGCTAATGCCGACGGGTTGGGCTTGCAGGAAGCTTCACCAGAACCACAAGCACCCAGAGCCTCCACATTTCCACCAACGTCTCTATCTGAGAGGGGCTCCACCTCCACCAGCCGTCAAACCACCGCCTGGGAATAAAAATGAGGGGAAACATAAATCACACATTGATTGGTTAAAAAAAAAATACATTCATGTAAAATCTCAATTGATAATCTTGTAATTTGTTGGAAACAAAACGAGGCGATCAGAGGAAACCAGAACCATGGACCCACTGACAAATGGACCCTAAATCAGACACAGAAACAGAGTGAGGAACTGAAACCACAGGTTCTGATCTAGGTGGAGAGAATTTCATCACAACAACTCATAATGTGTCTCACCAGTGGGCTTGACTTTTGACCTCCATGTGCCTGAAGGCACTCCTGAGATGCACCTGCTCCTGATGAGATGGAGGATGGTGTCCTTGATGATCTCTTCCCAGACCTGGCTCAGGACATCAGTGAGTTCCAGGTTAGTCTATGGTTCTACTCCGTGGCGTCTGATGCAGCGATACATAAAGTCCCAGAGGTTCTCAGGCGGATACAGGTCTGGAGAACGTGAGGACCAGTCAATGGCACCAAGACCTACATCCTCCAAGGATCTGCCTACTCAGACCATCACTGACCCACCAACAGACAGGTCCTGCTAGATGAGGTTTCAGGCAGCAGAACCTTCACTACGGCGTCTCCAGACTCTTTCACGTCTGTCACATGAACTCAGTGAGAACCTTCTCACATCTTTGAGAAGAACGGGGCATCAATGGAGAATCATAAGCTGCAGCACTGAGGAAACATGTGAACATAGAAAATTTACATTTTGGGAATAACAATTTTTCAGCGATAATCTCCCTAAATGAGACGGGTGGGCACTATGCGTGGAGCACAGCAAGTCCATCCTGGGATTCATCTTGGAGACGACCACTCGGAGATCATCCTCCACGTTTAGACGGGATCTGTGTTTATTTTGAATATATGTCAGTGCCGAGAAAGTCTTTTCGCACAGGTATGTAGAGCCTTACGACGTCAGTACGTTCATCGCGGCCTTGGACAGCTGTGGATATTCTCTCTTGACTGAAATCCAGAACTCAGCAAGCATCTTTGAATTTAAAGCTGTCTTTAAGGTGCGGCCACTTGACAGTTCAACCAGTGCGTCCTCCATGTCGGTTGACAGATGACTTGTGGTCTTTACAGTCAATGGTGACCTTATCTTTTCCTCGGGGAAAACTTGGGGAAAAATCCAAATCCGTTATTTGTCTTTTTTCCCTTTAAACTGTTAATAATTGCCAGATTTTGAAAGTTGAAGTTATCTTGGGAAAAGGGGTAGAAGCACTCACTGCACATTTTTTGACAATTCTACAGCCATGAAATCAAAATGAGTCAAGGCGGCCTGAATATAATCATAGTCATAAGAGGGTTAATGTGTTCCAGAAGGGTTCCAGTTCAGGAAACATATCGGTCCTGCCCATTTCAACTCGCGCAGTCCAGCCATCCACTTTCCTCTTGATTTTATCATTCACTGACATGATGCTTGTGTTTTCAGCTTGCAGTGACGTGTTAAGTCTGTTTAGTCTGTCAAATATGCAAGACAAATACGCTAGTCTTGTTAACCGGTCAGGGTCAGTCAGGTGGTCAGCGAGCTGGGACCCATGCTCCATCAGAAATATGCGCACCTCTTCCAACAGTTCATATCTGAGAACATTTCCCCGCCAAAGCCACCTGACTTCTGTTTGGAACAGCAGAAGTTGATGCTCCCATCCCTGTTCGTCGCAAAGAGTGGCGAAAAGCCTGGTGTCGAGTAGACGTTATTTTATGCAGTTGACAATTTTTATCGCAGTCTTAGGTACACAGTAGTCGAGTTTTACCCGCAAGAGCTTATCTGCGGATAATACAGTGCGTAAAGTTTACGTGGGGCGCCACTTGTAAGACTCTTGCTTTTAGTTTCTTTTCCCCCAGCATTGCTGCAGCGCCATCTGTACAACACACCGATGCTCTCATCCCAAGACAGTCCCTAATCTTTTAGTTTGTTGTCAAGTTTTGTGAAAATGTCCCCGCCTGTTCACCTTCCCTCCAGCGGGTGCAAAACAGCATGTCCTCCTTAAGTTTTCCATCAAAATTGTATCTGACGAAAAAATGCAGCTGGGCAAAGTTTGATACATCTGTGGATTCATCTAACTGCAAAGCATATTTCCCTTTCTTCACTCTGTCCATCAGCTGACACCTTATGTCCTGGACCATGTCCGTGATGCGCCGGGACATGGTCCCGTTAGTCAGCGGCGCTGCTTCTAGTTCCTGCGCCTGTTTATCCCCATGCATTTTTTGCCTGTGCAATGAAATATACCACCTCATATAATGCCTTTTGAGCTTTGGTAGGGATTGTTGTTTGGTTAGTTACGATTTTCTTTTGGCCTTGCAATTCTCTCTCCTTTTGTCGGAAAAATTCTGCTGGTTTAGCGGCGAGAGAGGGGTGCTTAGTTTTCAAGTGTCTGAGCATTTTTACGGGCTTTACGCTTTCATGTTCAAGCAGCTCAGCTCACGCTACACATTGAGGATGTTGTACTTGATTGATAATGACGCATGTGAATCCGTTCTGGATATATTCCTCTCGAATACTTGTGACACTTGGAGGAAGGCTGGTCCGACTGCTCATGGACCCCCTTAAGGTGGTCTCCTCCTCCTCCTCCTCCCGGGCAAGAAGTCGATGGTCTTTCTAACGGCGGTTCTCTGCTCTCCTCCGCTCTCCTCTGCTGGCTTCTCCACTGTTCTCTCTGTCTTGTCTTTGGTCTGTATTAAAAAATGAGTTTCATTTTGAAAAATAATATCCTAAGCTTAAAGCCTAGTGTATTGATTGTAGGTGTTCAGAAGAAATCTACCGGTGCACACTGACGTGTGTGTGTGTGATGTCTGTGATGTTTACTCTGGCGCTGTAAAGTGACCTGTCACCTGCGAATGATATTGTCGTGATCTCCTCAGGTGTCACATCAAGAGGTTTCTGAAAATCATCTCACGAACCCCCGGGGGGTCCCACTTTGGGAACCCCTGCACTAGATGACGTTGGAGCCTCATGCCACTCTCATGGAGTCTGGTTCTGATAGTTTGATCAGAAACATCACACCAGTAGCTGCCGTGATCCTGCTGTTCCTCTTCACACTGAGGAACAAATACCGGTCCTGCTGCTGGGTTCTGTCCTTCTATGGCTCCGTTCAGGTCTCCTGGTGTAATGGCCCGTCTCACCTGACCCCACCAGAACGGGCTACAGGAACCACAACATGGTACCAGTAGGGACGAGGACAGCAGCAGAATTTAAACCTAGAGAAGAATCAGTTATGAAGGATGAGGAGAGAGAAACGGTCTATGGCCACCATCTGCAGAACCGGAACCTTCTAGGGGGTTGTCCTGCTGTTGGCTCTCCTGTCCACCTAGTGGCGCTTTCATCTGAACCGAGGCAGCTAGAACTGATCCCCTGTCTCCTCTGATTCCTGACTGGACAGATCCAGGTCCCAGAAGTTTAACTGGTTAGGTGTTAAACTGGGATGTTTAAGTGCCCCTCCCCTTTCTTCTTTGGGCAGTGTAAATGGAGGCTGATATCCAAAAACCTTGTTCACGTCTCCAGTCTCTATGATATCAGCTGCTGTGCTTCATTCTAATTACCCCGCGTCAAACAGCGTGTTGGAGTCAGCGAGGCAGGAAGAGACGAGAGCTTCTCCCTGGATTCAGCCACCGCGTCTTTTCTTGATCCCTGCAGGAATTTTCTGTACTTTTATTAATAGCAACTTCAAAGCGTAGACACTCGCCCGGATGTGTTGTCGCTCGCATTTAGAGATTAATCTTCCTCCGTTATGAGCACCCGCAGCCGACTACATGTAAACAGCCTGCCTGGCCAACGCAGCCGGGCCCGTGAGGCGGAGTCTGTCACCCTGGAACCGTCAAACAACCAACACTGTGAAAAAGTATTAGACCCCCTGACTCAGAACAAAATACAGGTTCTAAACGATGAGTTTATTTAATGAGGCAACAACGTTATCTGATAGCTGAATCACTCATATATCCATTTTCTTCCTCTTATCTGGGGTCAGGTCGTCATGGTAGCAGATGCAACAGGATATTCCAGACGTCCCACTCTCCGACTACGCTCTCCGGCTCATCCTGGAGGAGGTAAATATTCTACAAGACCGCAACGATGCCTCTTTGGGGCAACCGTAACATCTTTACGGCAACGCTACCTTTCCAGTGATAGCACCACTACTTTTCAGCAGAGACACCACAATACGGCAACGATACCTATTTATGTCAAAGATACAGCTTTACGGCAACAATAACAATTTTCTGCAATTTTTAATGTTAGGAATGAAAGCTAAAGACGCAAACATCTTTGACATAATCACAACGTGAAACGGCAGCCCAACGACAAACAATCAGACACGGGGATAAAAAGGGCTTATCCTGAGCTAACATAAACCTGATTCTTATTTTTCAGATCATTAAAACCTCATTAACTAAAACAGTGATTGATATTTTATTCAATTTTCCATTCTACTAGTAGCAGTAGAGTATTTGTGTGAAACTGTATTCAGCTAAAACCTTAATCCCACTTCCTAACAGAAAGGAGGTTAACTTTGTGGTTTGAGTCGTGGTCGTTGACTTTCAGCCTGCGGCGACGGGCCCAGCGGGGATTCCAGGAATGTTCGTTCTCAGCTGTGAGGATTCGTGAAGTTAAGAGAAAAGGCGAGGCTTCACCCCCTCTAGTCTGTCATCACACTTAAGTGGAATATTGTCTCTGCCCTGTAGCTCCCGCAGATAAAAACACCAACGGTGCAATTTTCCCAGGAGCCCTCAGGGCCCAAAACTCTCTTTGTAGCCTGCTGACAATGTGCCAAGCAGCAGAATCTCAAAGACCGAGAGGTTCTACAGGAGGTTCTGCTGCAGGTGGTTCTACAGACACTTGTGGAAGGTTATGTCGACCGTTTAACTCAGATGTGCAAACACACACAGGCGGTTATTAGTTTATTTTTTTTAGTCATAGTTGGTTTTCAAGTCAAGATCACTTTTTTATGTGGGACTACAGGATGAAATGAACTGATCCGAAATGTTTAAATGCTAAATAACACTCTCCTATTTATTTTTATCATGGTTTTCTGTAAAATACAACATGATGACTTTTATGTCTTTGACGTGAGTTGATGTCAGTGATGTCTGTGATGTGTATCCCTATGGATTTGATGCATCAGTGACACGTGACTTGAGTTCTTTAATATCGTCGATGTTTTTTGACAGTGAACTTGTCACACCTTACGGAATTTCTTTGATGTCCCTGTGAAATTAAGCATGTTGACTTGTTTGTCTTTGACATGTGAGTTGATGTCTGGGATGTCTGTGATATGTATCCTGATGGATTTGATGGATTAGGAATAGTTGATTTGAGTTCTTTGATATCGTAGATTTGTTTTACAATGAACCTGATTTCCTGTCACACCTAACCTGTCTTTCTTGTCTTTGTTACGTGAGTTGATTTCTGCGAAATATGTAACTTAATGGATGCGATGTCTTTATGAGATATTAATTGATGGATTTGAGGCTTTGGACATTTGACTCAATGTCTTTGATACCTTAATGACCTGTGATTTGAGGTCTTTGAGATATGTCACTTCATGACTTTGGTGGCTTTGACGATGAACTTCATATCTTTGCAACATTACTTAATTTAAGTGTGTTTGCAACATAACCTTGTGGCTTTGATCTCTTTGTGACATGTGAATTGATGTTTTGCAAACATGTAACTTCATGGTTCTGATGTCTCTGTGAAAAATGGATGGATTTGAGGTTTCTGACATATGACTCAATGTCTTTGATACCTTTATGAGATAGGATTTGAGGTCTTGCACTTGATTACTTTGGTGTCTTTGACGGTCAACTTGAAGTCTTTTTTTACATTACTAGATGGCTTGCGTGATTTTGCGACATGCAACTCATTGGCTTATATGTGAAATGTGAATTGATGTGTTGGAAACGTGTTACTTCATGGCTTTGATGTCTCTGTGACAGATAATTTGATGACTTTTTAGTCCATGACATGTGACTTGATGTCTTTTAAACATGTAACTCAAGGTCTTTGATGTCTGACATGTGATTTAATGTTTCTCTGTAACAAAGAACTCGACGGCTTGGCGACATCATCTTAAGAAATTACAGAAATTAAAACGCGCATTTTTTTCTGCACTTTTTAATGCATTTTCATTTGTAGAGATTTTTTCAGAGCTTTACCCTAAAAGAAAAAAAATGAAACAAAATGTTTGAAGTATCAGTAAAAAAAAAGAAAAAAAGATACATTATTCTGATCTGTTGAAACGTTTTATTTGAATATATATTTGTATGAGTGTTTATTAATTCTCCAAAATGCTTTGGGGTCGACTCCGACCCCCAAAGATGATCTAAAGACACCTGGATCCAGCAGATTCACAACATGAAGGGACAAGAGCATAGGAGGGGTCCATCTCTGTCCGACACTGATTCAACCCAGACTCAGAACCTCACAGCTGATAATCACCTCAAGGAGCCGCTCGGAGGAGGAGGAGGAGTGGGAGGAGAGCACTGGGTCCGAATCCAGATCACATACATTCAACCGGCCCGTGATGCGCGGATCACTACTGAACCAGAGGTGTGTGGTGCCTCTCTGTGTTGTTCTGGTCCACTAGTGATGCTGCAGAAGAGCTCCGGAGGTTCTACTGTGGGATTCTTAAAAAGCACCGCCATAATCCTAAAAATAAGTTGAGTCGCCTGTAAAGGACTTTATACCCATAGTTTGTGTGTATGTGTCTTTACGGTAAAAACACCACTGTATGGTAAC
>VRLP01005191.1:0-39529 GCA_009660295.1 Lophius piscatorius | reverse complement strand
GTTATTAGCCGTTAGCTTTGGACGAGACGCACAGAGGACGTTAGTAGCCGTTATTTCCATGGAAATGATGCAGAGAAAAAAAGCTATCAAACACAGAAAGTGAAATTTAGTTTTAGATGATCACCTGACAACAGGTTGGATTGTTTCTCTAAGCCTAAAGGTCAGGTGCAACAGTCCTCACAAGACGTACCACAGCATTTTGAGCTGAATGTTTTTTTATTATAAGTGGTTCCTTTTATTACAGCTAACCTATAATATAAGTCTAATGCAGTCGACTGATCTCAGTATTCTTGGATAGTGTCGGTTGCTTGTGAATGACAGATGCTTTATCACGGGTCATTGACCTGCCTGTTTTATGTTTACATAATTAAACTGAAAATAAAAAATAAGAATCATCCACCAAATATTCATTGTATGACGTGCAGCAGCAGCCTCTGTAGGCCTGATGATCAACTGGTCACCAAACCTGTAGCTCTTAAAGCATTTCTTGCTGGTTTTAGGTTGGGTGTGTTTCATCCTAAATATGCATGAGGAACATGTTTCATGATTGGATGTATTTAAATAAACTAACATCAGACCAGACAGTCTGCAAATCTGCATTTCTTACTCATTCGTTTCTATTTTCCCTTGGATAAAAAATCCTATTCTAAATATGATTTGAAATTGGAGTAAAATGATATGAGAAGATGAGACTATTATGTTTTTTGCTGCAGCGCATTGCTGTCATGCCTGAAAATGAAAAACATCCATATTGAGTTAAAACGTGAATTTTTGAATGTTTAATTTTTACGTGGCATGATAAATTTGGCTACATTGCTATGACGTGTAGCTCCTGCTTGAATGAGGAAATAACTTGACGGAACACAAAACTGAGGAAAATGACTAATTTACATGACTTTATCAATAGTTTTCATTTTTGTCATGTAAAAACATGAAAATGATCTAAACATGAGGTGAATTTGGTTGAAATATTAGTAACCTGGAGAAGGATGTTGAACTGGAAAACAATGTCAACACTGACTATAACCTCCAGACTTTCAATCTTAAACAATTATGAGTTTGGAAACGGCAAAATTATATTGGGTATGACTAAATGAGCAGTAATTTTGGCATTGGTGTATGTACAGTATTTTATTATCTCTACAGAACATATTCATTGAGTTGCTTTATTTATTGCTCGGAAGAAGGCTCCAGAAGTCGCTATAAAGAACCTTTAACATTTGAGTAAATGAGATCTGTCTACTTGCACAGGTTGATTTGTTTGTGCTGCCATTTTTTCCCCCATATTTATTAAGTTGTCATGAGAAACTTTTAACCACTTCTTGTTGACCCCCCAGGCCTGCTTCAAGTACTACTGTCGCTCCTGCTGGCACTGGCAGCACTCCATGGACATCTTGAGCAACCACCGGCCCCTCATGCGCAACCAGAAGAACCGGGACTCCAGCTAAATTGGATGGATTCAGACGCTCTGAGGTGCCAGAGGAAGAGCCCATCTGTACGCGGCCAGGCTGCCCGCCAAGGAGAGCACGTGTGCCATACAGCCCCCAGTTCTAGGGCGCCATGGCACTCCACCAGGCACGGGGATATCACTGTAGGAAATGTTCACTTTTGCACTTGCTACATTTTTGCTGTTCACAGTGGCGGTACGCACTGACTTTGTTGGGAGAGACGAGGGGCCCTTCACACGTATGCATTTTCCCAGACTTGTGGCCAGACAGAAAGATGGGAGTCAGCCTAAGGTTAAAAAGTGGATGAAAACGCCTTTTTTTTTTTGCTTTTTTTTTTTGTTTTGTTTTTGTTTACATTAGTTGCATAGTGAAGAGCAATCACGCAAGTCTCATTGCCGTTCATTGGCAAATGCCATACAGTGCCTTTAAATTTTTAATTTTTTTTCCCGCCCTCCTCCCCCGACCCTTCCTCCAGTTGGCATCTGTTTTTTCCTGTGCAAGCCAGCTGGTGTTTCTTACTTTTGGGAGTTGAATGTTGGGATTCATTTAACCGGTCGCATTTCAGACATTTTTACGCAGTTTTTTACTAATTTGTACACAAACGGTTTTAAGTCATGACATGAAGATTTTGGACAGAATTCTAACCAGGTGGCTGTTTATTGGAGAACCCCCTCTCGTTTTTCATTTTTCTCATACATCGTTCAGCTTTTTTAATTTACCCTCCCAAATTTCAACTAAATGGGCACAAAATGTTGGAGGTACTTCTTTAAACTTTGTTAGTCCAGAACTATTAAATGCAACTATGGTACTGGATACTTTAACTGGTCGTCCATCAATCACTCCAGTAACTGATGGAGCCCTTTGAGAGTGAATGAACATTAGGTTGTACGTAGGTTTTTTGATTTTGGTTTTTCACTTTTTAATTTGCACATTTGGAGAGGTGGCAGTGGTTTTTAATCACTTTAGTACATCAGCAGGGGGACATGCCTATATTAGAACAGCTGCTTGTTTCCCGTTGAATGTAAGAACTTCCACTTAGCTGATAAATTAAATCTATCCAGAGCTTGAGTAGACCCCAGTAAATGATTCAGCGCTTTCTTCCAATGTTCCCGTTGAAAATTGATGCATAATAAGCTGTGTGCCAAAGACAAAATGTCTTTTCTTTATCCATTTGGTTTGTCCTGCTGAGCTTGTCCCTTCAGCCCAGCTGCTTTTTAGAGTTTTGAAAGTCTACCTCATTGTGGTCTGCCAAGTTTGTTGCTACTTACAGTTGTGGAGTATGTTCAGATTGGGCACAATAAAGGTGTTTAAGCATTACCTCGCCTGTCTGCACTCATGATTCAAACAATCCTGCTCATCTTTGAGTCATCAGTGAATCACTTGAATGCAAGCTGATTGGATTTAGTAATGTTTGCAGACTTATTTCTGACAGGTGGTGTGTTATTTTTAAAAAGAGGAAATTTTTTTATTTCTTTGACTGGGATATCAAACGGCTTCTTAATTGTGCCAGTTAGCTATAGGCTAATTTACATCTGTAGTCCCTGGGCAGGAGACAAAGACAAACATAAATGTCAGGATGATTGATGTTAGTTTAAAAAAAAAAAAGTTACAAGAAAAAACCTCAGCGAACCAAAAATGATGGCAATCGGATAACAAAGCGTTATAGCTTTGAAAAAATTATACTCAATAGTCTAAAGATTAGATGTTTGACCCAGCCACAGAGGTCAGAATCCAGTTTATATGTAGTGCCGCACCAAAGCCTGGATTAATGGAGGCTTGCGCCAGGAAGAGCTTCTGCTGTAAAACATATGCCAAATCAATATCTGGAACACAAAACTGATTTTGAAACCAGATTGGTCCGGGTTACCAGATACTGTGACTCCTACAGTTGGCCAGTCATATTTCATATGTTCATATTGCATTTAAAATTGGTGAAGCTACAACACTTTGTACCGAGTTTAAAAGAAACTGACGATCCGTGATGTATTATAGGCACTTCAGTTGTTTGCCCCTGTTGTCCTGCCATGAACTCCTTTAATGGTTGAAGAGCTGGACCATTGATCACGGCAAGAGAAGCAAAGCTTTCAAAGGTAAGGATCTGCCTTGAATGATATTACAGTAGTGATGGCTTGAAAGCTTTAGTCCAGTGCCTTGATTGTTTGTAGTTATTATGCGAGCAGTACAGTATGAGGAGAAAATAATTTGAGTGCATATACAACTTTGCTCCATATACTGTAGAAGTAGTTGACTTTGGATAAATCTTAAATTTCTCAGATTACCGTTTACTTGTATAAAGATGGTTGTGAATCAATAAGAATTCTATGATATTTAAAATGAGAAAAGGTTGGAATGCTCTAACCCTTTACAGTATCTGATGGATATTGTCGTCCGCATACATTTGGGTTTCAACTTCAGGACATTTGATGAGATGTCAGTCAGTGCATCAAATGAGAAAAGAGAAACGCGTCTCTTTTCTCATGAAACTAATTTCAAAATATTTTCTTTGCACATTTGCTAGGGTAGGGGTGTGAACATATAATCCTACTCTGTTCTTAATCTTCTCTTAATTTAAATTGTGCCCTTAGGTGACAAGTGGGTAATCTCTGGTCCGGAACACGGGACCACCAATATCTGATTAGTATTTTTCCATTTTTAAGAGTTCAAAATCATTTCACCAAGCATTATGGTATATGCAACACTTGCTGTACATGTTCGACAGCAAATAAATCATTTGTAATTCAAGGATTTAAAATAAACTTTTACAACTAATTAAAAACACATTGCTCCAAAAATAGAGGGGATTGGTGTGTATCTTTTTCATTAATTCTTTTGAGAGTCTTGAGATTGAACGTGCTGCTGCAGGAAGGCGCTGGTTGCACCTCTGACCATATAAATCTAGTCTGCTTCAGTGGAGGAGGAAGTTGACCACTACTGTGCAGGATGGTGCTGCAGCACTGAACGGGACAAATTCAAATACAGAGTCCCAACAACTCATTATGCCGAGTAGGTTAATGGCATTTAAGAACTATCAGTAGTTTTGTGCTAGGACAAACCTCATGTGACTCATATCAATTGGTGTGAAGATCTACAATGGTAGAACTCATGGAATTATTTAAGCAGATAAATTCTAGAGCCACTCTTTAAATCTGCAGTGAGTACATAATTGAATTTAATCGTGGTGTAGCTAAGTATGTGACTGAGGTTTTTTTTTTTTTTTTCAGTTAACGGTTTGTCATTTATTTGGTATGGATATTTTGTACAAATTTTTCGTAAATAAACCTCTTTTTGATAAGTGGACAAGTTTCTGGTTTCCGATATCTTGCTCCTACCACTCTGGCCAGGCTTCCCACAATAGGTTATTCAAATTTTTCCTTAAGTTTAAAGTATCCTGTCTAAGCCCAGATGGGGGTAATGCAGATGAGAGAGCCTTAGGCTAACCCTGGAGTAATGGATCAAATGGTAACATTTTTCATATTTTACATTGTCCCTCTCCAACAAATACAATACATATAACACTAAAAAAATCAAAACTTCGGGTCATTGTTCCGTTTTTGACAGCGTGGAATTTTTTTTTTTTACTTCCATAGGGAGAGTGTCCACTATACAATTTGAATTTGCTAAGGGGATGATGTGGTGAAATATTTTTCTTAAATTAGCATACTAAAAATGAATTAGGTTTTCATCAAGGACTCCTCATAATACGACAAGGCGACTGTTTTTAGGTGTAGTGGCATGATGGGAAAACTGAGCTCCTTTGGGTCCAGCCGGATTCCCCTGCTGTTGAAAAGCATTTTACTATTAGTGTATTGGAAATACGTTCAAAAACAATGGACCACTCCTGTTTTTTCTGACTTTATTAAGAATTATTACACATGGTTCGACGGTTATCTGGGTGTCTTGAATTGCATCCCGATAGTTGGCTGCGTGACTTGAAGGTTAGCAATGCCACCAAAATCCTACAAGAGAAAGAAACACGATTCAGAGACATTACATGACAGGGTTATTCATAAAAGGAGTTCATCTATATGCATTTCTGAATATCTGCAAGCGTGTCATTAACAAGATGTAACTGATTAAGTAAAGATAGAAGATGGTGGAACAAGTGTTTGACACTGACATCTACAGTATTCATCTCTACAAAGTGGGACCATTTTGGCTTAGACTTGAGATTGTTGTTTTTCAGTAGCTGGCAACTATAGAGGTTCAACAAAAATAATCCATGTACTTCTGAATCTTCTACGACAGACATTTCTGCCTTTTTAATCAGACAGCACTGTATATATTAATAGGATTTAAACTAAAGTGAGGTATAATCTGCCATTCCTCAATTTTCTTCCTCTATCTGGGATCGGGTGCGTTGGCAACGCGCCAAGGATGATATTCCAAATGTCACTCTCCAGGGGACTGATGCATTCCCAGATTAAATATCTATTCAGTAAATTTTGGGTAGCTGGTTTCTGGTGCACATACTGCCCAGTATCATTCAACCACCTTTTTATCTATAAGATTTAAAGAAGGTCCAGTAAACCTTATGCCTCAATCTGCAACACACCAGTTCTCTCTACTTCACTGATGAAGCGTATCAACTTTTTTTTATTTAACAGATGGTCCTGACTGCAAAGAAAAGTATAGCGACCATAATGTCTCACCGGTTGCTATGGTTAATCTATATCAGAGCTCAACTGATGATGGAGACAAGTTGGAGATGAAGGCCTTTGGCATTGTTCAGTCCTAAGACATTCTATCGATCACACCGAGGAAAACAAAGCCGAGTCGTGTTCGGTGTATAGATAGCAGAGCACTGGTAGTGTGAAAACCTTCTCAATTAACAACCTGAACCAATCTTCCACCTGGCATTTCATGTGAATCACATAATTGATTATATTAACATACTGACTTTTTCATGACATTTACATTTTATCTAATGTGAGTGCCATCACCTGGAAAACTTTAGTCACCATTTGTTTTTATCAGTGCTCAATAAAAATGTCTGGGTTTTAAAAGGTTCAGAAAAGCGTATGAAGGTAGAGAACTTTGACACTTACCAGCATCTTGAGCATCTCCTTAGTGTCTGGATCTACCTCAATGAGCTCATGGTCCAGAGCAGAGATCTAGGGGAGGAGATAAACAACAATATACACGTCTCTTTTACCAAGTGTGACCTCTGAGAAGTTCAAGTTGGACAGTAGCACCTGGAAAGTTTAAAGGTTCTTCAGGCCTTGAGTTACTTTTTAGCGGCCTTGCAACTCGTATCAAACCCAAACCAAAACACTAAAAGATGTATTTGAGTTTCTAGAGCAAACGTTTTCATGTCCGGTGCAACAGTCCCAAACGTTGTGGTGAAAAGTGTCGGAGCAAACCTCTGGGACGTAGTTATCCCTCCTCTCTCTTTCCTCCTCCTGGAGCTTGATGGAAATTCCTCTGACTGGACCACGCTGGATACGCTTCATCAGGTGCGTCACATATCTGAGAGAAACAGGGGAAAAAAAGATACTTTACTTATAAGGGAAATTCAAGTTCTCTGCATTTGACCCATCCCTGAGAGAGCATTGGGCCGCTCCTTTGAAGCGTCAGGGGAGCATATTGGGTTTGGGGTCTTGTTCAAGGACCCCACGATATGTAGACTAGCTGGGGCTAGAACCGGCAACCCTCCAATCGTGAGATTACCGCTCTATCCACTGAGCCACAGTCGCCCTAAACCATCACCACTGTAACCAGCAGGTCGGCACCGGGACACTCAACATTCATAGTCATTATATAATTGTTATCGTTTCAGTTTGATTACACCCAGAAAAACAACTATAATGGGAAACCTTCAAATGAGTAACCACAAAGTGTCTTTTATGGCCGACCCCCTTCATTCTACATTTGCATCATTAATACACAAGTGCAGAACGTCTACAGAGCGTTACCAACACTGACTTGCGGCGGTAGCGTTTGGTCTGCAACTACACCTTTTATTAAAACACGAATACGTGCAGAAAAGCAAGAATCGTCTGCTGGTTTGTACAGCAACAGTTTCCACAAGAAGCCCCCCTACAAAAAAAAACTGCATTAAAGTGGTATGAAGATTTTAAATTGATGAGCGGCTGCAGGAAAGTAGAGCAGTCTGCTCTGAGACGACCTCCATCGGTTTAAACGTCCGCTCTGAAGCTCTGAGCAGCAGTGGAGAGACACTCAAAACTCAGGCAGGTGATTTTTTTCAGCTGTTTAAGCTTGAAAAGGACAGTCAATATTCCACTGAGCAGATAACCGGTAGCGTACTGCTCCTTTTCTCTTTCAGCAATATTTACATCAACACCAAACACCTCTCAGTTTTATACTAACAAGCAGCAGCATTAGACAGAGGGATGTTGTATTGAAAACATGCGGCGGTACGGATGCAGACTTCATAGTTCTTATCAAGCAACTCGTTCTATTTTCCGACTTCACACGATCCAATGTTGCAGAGGGCACACAGGACAATGGTCATCACTTCTCAAACATAACCTGCTCCAGCTGGGTATGCAGCAAAAGGAACCACGGTGATGTATCTCCGTTAGTTAAGGACCGGCGTTTTAACAATTTTGTCCTAGAGTTAACCTTAAAGAGTCCTCACTGGCCAGACGTCGTTTATTACAGACATTTCAGGCATTGAGGAGGGTCATTAATACACACGTCGCCCAGATGCTGAAGAATCGTCGAAGGTAGAAAACACAGACTGATGCTAATAACATTATAATATCATTTTTACCAAGTAATTTTAGTACAAGGTAACAGTCTTAACCGCTAAAACTAAAAACAATTATTTGGATCCATCACTTCCCACAAATCACTGAAGTTTGTCTTTTTTATCCACCAGTCTGTCGAAGTTGGTCATTCTTTGACCAACCTTTGGTCGTTACAGAAACTTTAAGGGTCTAAATAAACATGATAGTGCCGATAAGGAGGTCTTTGTCAAAAGGTGTATTTGATTATTACAACCTGATTAGCATTGTGCTATAATATAAAAAGTGTTGGAAGGCAGAAGACGACAAATCGTTACATGTAATTATCTGCATGACAATTATTCGTTGGACTGACCACTAGCTTCATGATAATGACTGAAGGACAAATCCAAACAGGTTATGAGATAATCATTAATTATCATATATCACCGCTTGGTGTAATTTGTTAATTCAAAACATACCTTAGTAAGGGTATTGTCAAATAAATTAAGAAACCTTCAGGAATTGTCTCCTGTGGTGCATTTTATGAATCCCTTTTTATGTGGCATGTCTCACAATTTTGCAAAAATGTTTGGACAAAGAACCGTCTGATACTTAAAAACTTACATATTACATCTGTACAATGATACAGGATTTGAAAGAGGGATGGTCAACTTTTCTGAAAATGAGTGTAACAAATACTAAAACTTATCATTGACCTATATTATTAGGCTCAACTGGATTCAACTTCTAATTGTTGCTTTTTCTCATACGTTTGTATTTGTTTGATTTCTGTCTATGTTCTCACATTGTATCACTGATCTAAAAGTGAAATATAAATAATATTGATTTCAAAAAAGGTGAACCATTTAGCTGCAAAAAACAAACAAATCACCTGCACTGGGCAAAACCCATACAACTGAAAAAGTGATTTGACCCTAGAAGTTACTGTAGCCCCTCACTACGTGGGTTTTGTTTTTTCACTGTACATCTATTTTCTAGAACGACTTATCCTTTAAACAAGAGAAATGGACAGATCACTAAAGTGTCACAGAGGCAACACCGGCAGCCACTCACACAAATGCAAAAAAAAAAACTCTGGAGTGTCACCAATTCACCTGCAGTAATACCAAAACAGAAGCCAGAAAGTTAGAGGTGCCTCTTCTCCACCAAAACAATCCAGGTTCATTCTGGGCTTGTGTTCAGTCAATTAGAGGGAAACCTTCTGAGAGCTGGTTTGGATCTCCAGTACAGCCACGTCATTATGTCCTGGTCTCCTTCCACACAGCAACGCTCAAGCTGTGTTGACTCAAAGACCAGCCATGTTTTCAAAAACATCGACACATGACTGTTTAGATATAATCGTTCAGTTTGGATCAACATTATTCAACACAGCCTTTTAAAAGTTTTGACCGGTTCTGATAACACCGCCTCCAGCATTTGAAGTAACTGGTTCTTGTTTCTAGACCAACAAGGTTTTGGTTCCATTCATGCACCCATTTTTCTGAGAGCCCACTCTCAAAGAACCGGTTCAGATTAATAGTTGGCCATGGCAGTGCCTTTTAGAAAAGGAGTAAAATAGGACACAAACAGAAAGATCTTCTGTTGTGATGCCACAACAAACACTGCACCACCATTCCACCACCATCATCCAAACCCAAAACAACAGAATATTCTACTCACCCTGCAATTTTATTTCGTAGAGGCTTGCTGGGGATGATGGCGATCTCCTCGCACACCCTCTTGTTTACGTGGAAGTCACTGCCCAGACGGGTGTAGTATCTCTCAATGATGACCCTGGAGGCCTTCTTGACAGTCTTAGTCCTGACTCGTCCCTGTTAAAAACAAATTTAATAAAACAGATGACCAGAAGGAAAAATACAAATTTACACATTGGCAATAAATTGTAAAATAGTTTCGAGAATTAAACGCGATTGTAGACTTAAAGGAACTGGTCAAGATAAAGATCTGACAACTTGGTCAAATAAATCTTGTAATGTAAATAAAGCAGCGTGAAAACCTTACTGGTATTTAACTCAAACTAAAGTCCGCATTTAGATTAACTTTTAATGACGAAACAATTTCATGTAAACTGAATATTAGAAAATGACATCATCCTTTACGGGTTTTTCATATTTCTATGCAACAATATATATGAAACTAGTATGTTAATATGATAGTGACGATGGCATAATAGTTTGAATAATAATCTGAACGGTTAAAGCGCAGAAAGGGGCTTCGTCGATTTTGAAATCATTAAATATCAACGGCGGATGTTCTGACAGCCCTTTAACCATTTGGTCTCCGGTTAGTAGGAAACACGGTGAGGTTTAGCTCATGTTTACGTTCATATATTTCCAAGAAAACACAGCGTCAATAAATCTCTGTGCCGTTTGTGAGCAGGATGATGCTTTTAGCCGCTGGTTTGGCTGACAGACAATGAGGATGATGAAGGATTGCGGGGCTGATGTGGTGGAGTGTTCCTGCTGTATACCCACCATGTTGACTTTGATCGGTTGAAGAGAAGTTCCAGAAGTTCATACCGGATGTTTATAGCTTAGGACCCACCCACCATTGCAGCCACTTCCGCCCTCTAGCGGCGGGAAATGAGGATGCAGGGGGAAAAGCAACTAGCTGGCAACAGCATTATGTATTATACCTGTATATAATAAAAAGTAATCGGAGTGTCTGGGAATAAATAAAAAATGTATTTTTTTTAAAAAGAAGGGCTGTTGTGATGTTTAAAAAGTGATTCATAAGTGCTTCAAAAAAATAACTAAAAAACCAATACAATGTAAGCATGGGCTTAAAAATTTCATAATAAATATAATAATTTATATTTTATTTATGTAGATGCATAAATATTTTAAATAATATTTACAAAAATGTATAAGGATTGCATTAAAAGAGATTACTAACTCAGGTGACCTGAACCCCTCAGACAGATCTTTCCAGAGCTGTGGGGCCCTGAATGCAAATGCTCTGTCTTCAGCCTGGCCTCTGGGATGGATAAAAGACCTCAAGGTACGAGCTGTTGGAGACAATACTAAAAGTTGAGAGATAAATGTGGGAGAGAGGCCAATCAGGACCTTAAAAATAATAAGTAAAATCTTAAAATATATCCTAAAACAAACTGGGAGCCAGTGTATAAAGGATCAAACAGAGGGATATGGTCACATCTCTTTGTACTGGTTAAAGGGATCTGATGTTACCCTCAGTGGCGAGAGTAGAATTAGGGGCTGAGACACGGCTTAAATACAATTTTAAAGAATTTATTTAATGTGAATACTATTATTTGTTATGTTTAATTTAATTTGTATTCAGGAAGACAATTTGCTGCTTTAATAGAACAGAAATTATATTGAATAATCTCTAGTTTCCATCTCTCAACAAAGATAATTGTTAATTTAAACCCAAAGAATCTCACAGAAGCAATCCCAAGGTGGAGAGATCTTTTATTTTACATTAAAAAAGGGTGCAAACTGGAGTTTCCCTTTAGGTGAAGAGGGAATAAAAAGTGATTTTAGAAGTCCATGTGTGAAACATTGTAGCTCATGAATTCAAGGAGAAGGGGGAAAAACAGCCATATCAGATAAGAAAGAACTTTACCTTTCTGTAAATTAAAACTATGAAACAATTAAAAGAGGAAATGTGGGTCCTTCATTCTTGAAGCCCTTGACTAACTCTTTCAAATACATTTTTGAAGTGACATTCATATTTCAACGTAATAATATTTATTTACAGTTTTAAGATTTCTCTTAATCGTAGCTCTGAAAAAAAATAATGCTTAAGGGCAGGAGGATAAACTCTCGGAGCTGTACAAATCGATTTTCCACAGTATTACGGGGGGGGGTGGGGATAAAAATCAGAGAATACATATTTTATACGGAATCCCAACAGAAAGCATAGAGTATAATTGTGAACTCTGTACAATTTACATTTTTCAAATAACCATCACAATATTGCAGTAAATGTCACCCTAAACCTCTCCCTTAAAGGAACATGTACAGTAAATCCAAGACAATTCTACAGTACAGCAACAAGGGAAAAAAAACGTGCCAGAGAAGCCAATAACACCGTAGCCATTCATTCCCACTTCGTCTGTCCATTGATTGGCACGCAGGGACGCGAGTCACAACAGCAGCCATTAACACTAGCCCGACTGAACAATCTCAGAAAAAATGTGGACTGGAATGGAATGTGCTGTGAAAAGACACTCATAGAATTATTAATTTCACACAAGGACTGGAACCCATAATGTCTCACTGACTCAACAGTACATGAGCCCTACAGGTGAGAAATTTCACTGGAGAGAGCCATCATCGTCATCTCCTGATAAGCCATGCAGATACAAAGCATACAGAGTTCTCTTATACCGCTCTGCACGAGGCCCAGAGAGCAAAAACCAAACACATCAGAGTAATATGTATCTATCATTTCAGCCGTGAGCTGAAGCTCAGTGAGCCACTGCATAAAGATGGAGCTAATGCTGAAAAGATGACCAGTCACTGTGAAGTGAAACTCTGGAACAAACTTGGTCGATAAGATGGTGGTGGTTTCTTTAGCTTTACGACAGAATGGAAAGAAACCGATAGCAACAACTCATAAAGCACTTTGTTTTTTATTTCCAAAGCTTTATATCATCGTTAACAACACTTCTGGTACTGGAGTTGTTATTCTGTGATCTTTCAAAATAAAAGCGGGCATGGCAAGGACAAAAGGTGGAATGCGATGGTCAAAAAAACATTCATTTCATATCTTCCTGGCACAGGTGAAAGGCATGGGGTAGTAGTCGCTCAGGAATGGCACTCTGGGAATTCAGGGGGAACATCGAAGGCCATCTAGTCTGCATATTCATCTCACTACACAAACACTTTCAACTTTTCTCAGCTAGCTAGAGTGAAACAGGTGATTCTGATGCTTTCTGGGGAGAATCAGAGGAAGATGACATCATAGGTTTGGGGTTTTGTAAAACAAATGGAGGATTTCTCCCACACCAGAATAAAAAACATCTTGGCAAATGTTTCACAGAGGCAAACAAGAGATTTTAACCTCCAAATCTACGTCTATCCACATCTCTCCTTGATGAAGAACCCTTACCTAGTCATTTACACCAACCAGCACAGAGCTCCACTGGTGAGTCTGAAACCTGTCCAACACACTCGAGAGGCACTGAGACATCTCACACTAATGAATACCTGTCATTCAAAAAGCTTGTTTCCCACCATTCCCATCAAATCCTACGAGGATCAAGACCAAGAAAATAAAATAAAAAATAAAATAGAAAGGTCCTGTAGATTTTCATATTCAAGTACTTTCAATAACACAATAACTTAGACCTGGAGTGAGTGACATGTCAGGGTTGAAAAGAAACCAAAAGCTATACAGTGTAAATACACACGACAAGCAGGTTTACGTACTGGTTCAGCCAGTTGGCAACATCTAAAACATTGTATCTGTGAAGACGACGGAGCAAGTCCACAAAATCCAACACTTCACTGAGAATGGACTCATCCGGGAATCGTATGTTTATATGCAGAAGAAATTGGGTGCATGGCACAAAAAAAGGAGTGAGTGGGGCAAAAATGGATTTAAAGTGTATTCCATGCACCCTATAGGGAAAGCCTGGCATCTGAGGCAGCTACAAATAAAGTAAGAAGCATTTTTAAAATACAGTATTAAGAAGGCATGATATTGTCGGGGGAAGCCGGGGGTCAACAAATGTAGTGCAGTCGTAGTCTCAAGCTTTTTTTGTTACCCTCTTTCCCCATAAAACAATGGCTATTTGGAATGGAAAAAAAATGCACTGAAAAAAATTCACATTAATAAGATATAAAATTAAAATATAAAACGCCTATATATGGTAATTCACTCTGTTTGGAGGATAGACAGGATGACATGTTGAGGGGATGGTTTCAAGGCATTCCTCCATGACACTCAAATAAAAATGGTTTGGATTTGATCGGCCTTCGCTCACGCCCACTTCACGGTTCTCTCGCTCTGTCGAGGAGAGGGCCCAGGGTTCCAATATAAAACCTGACTTTGCTGCATGAGGGCCTTCAGACTATGAGGGGAGGGCCATCTCTACACCGTCACAGATTATTAAACCAAACCGTCCATTTGGCATAGCCCTCCAGAAAATACATTTTCAGTGTAGAAGGAAGGCTGGGAACAGTCCCCAACGTTATAGAGGTGATCCCACAAATTGTGATCTCCCAAATATCATGCTGCCATCTTGTTTCCTTAACTGGTGATGCGATGTGGCGGTCAACTGATCGGTAGGTGGGGGATTAAGGCATTGGAAAGTAGCATTGAGAGGCTATGATTAAATATCCAAGTTTACCTCTACAAAGCACATCACACCAGTTTCTATTATCACTCTGAATCAACCCCCCCCCTGGTGTCTACCGGTAGTCGATTACATTATCAAGATCTATTTGAGCCCCTCCCCCTCTCTAATACACTTAGTTTTGGTCTCACTTTTTTCCTCATCTTAACATCGGTCATAACTCCCCGACTGCAGTTTCCGTCCCATGCACACAACAGATTATGTAAAAGCCCCAAAGTAATTTACGTTTCCGTCCATACATTCAGCGTGTACATTTTAGATTTCAGAAGAAAGCCGGGGTCGACAAAGAGATAAATAGTATAAATAGAATGTTTTCAGGTCTATCTAGTGTCATGTTGCTGCTCGTCATCACAAAGCCATCAGCAGCGAGACTGCACAAGAGTCAGAAGACGTTGTTGTGTGTTTTGACAGCAGCATGGTTAAGAGAAGAGCTTTAACCAAATAACCCAAGCAGAAATCATCCTCAGAGAACCCAGTGCAGGAGGCGTCTCTGGTCTTCTGTTCTCTCAGGCCCAGCTCCCAGTGCCAGAGTTGACCTCTTTGGAGGAAAAAGTGCAGGGGCCAAATTACAGACTGAACCTCTTTGTGCCTGGATGTCAACATCGGCAATTACACTCTTGGCTCCTTTGTGTGTTCAGGTTTACATTCAGTCCCACATCAGGAAAGACCAAAGAGACTCTGTGTCAGAAGGAGTGAACACATGAAGCGGGGGCAAACCTCTTTGAACAAGGACTTTACAGAGGGGAAATTAAAATATGGTTCTGAGAGTCAAACAAAGAAATCATTGTATGCGACAGGATGACGGTGGCAAGATTCCACAGGAAGATCCGTCTCTTCCTTTTTTGCAATACCACAGGAGGAGAGAAAAATGGAAAAAAAAATTAAAAGCTTAGAGAAAAAATAAAAAGTTTGGGTGTCTATCAATAATCCTCTGTTTAATTCTGACAAAAAGGTTCCCCGTTCAGATGACTGGCCTGCAAATAAAAAAAACTTGAAAATGGACTCTCATCAAAAAGACACAAACGTCTTTTATATCTCAAACCATTTATAACTGGTCTCTCCAGAGAACAGGTCAATCAAGATCGTTCTGTTGTCTCCCTCCTTTAGTCTGTTTGGGACCTTATTGATTTCTGAAATTACAATCAACTGAGCCAGACACTTGGAGCATTTCAGGCCGGTGGTGTACGATCATTTGTGCCTTGGCGTGTTCTTCTTCCGTTTTCGCCTGAAGAAGCAGCAGCACCTGCAAACAGAGACAAATATTAAATCAACAGGTAGACAGAGAACACAAACTGTTTAGATTAGTATGTTAAACACCACAAGAACTCAGTTTCAGTCTTCCAAATCTTGGCTGGTAAATATTTTTTGGCATCATAATATAATATATATTACTGATCAAACACTGATGCACTGATCTAGTGCATTAGTGTTTGATTTTTGAAACCATATCGCTTTCCCATTGACCAAGTGTTTACTTATTCATCTCCCACCATTTACAAACAAACAAGAGAGAAGGGACACGACTACTACTCTGAGGGAAAACTTTTTCCTGTGCATAAAATGCAAGAGTGCAGACAAAGATCACAAGACAGGTCGAGCCTGAACGGCTGATAACAACAAACAAAGACAATAAAAAAGTAGTGGATTATGACATAAGACAGTGCCTTGGTATTCTTTCATAATTTATCAATTACAAATAATGGTGAACCATGCAATACAAGTTCAAAAACTTTATCTGAATCCAAATGTTTTCAAATGCTATAAATTCCTCTAGATCTCATTGCATAGAAATATTACCATTGCCCAAAAAAAGGTCAGGTCGGTTCAGAATACTTGTTTATTCATTCAATGCTGATGTGATACCATGGTCCCCCGTCTTTTTTATTCACCCATAACTTAACATAGAGCGGTGGTCGAGACTTGATTGTAAACTGTGGTAAATGGAATTGTTGCACCAGTGAGGGAGTTTTCTAGTTAGAGGTTGTAATAAACTCCACTGGGCCCAGCCTAGGCCGGTCCCCCCGTCCCATGAGTCTGAAGTGGACGAGCAGAGAGGGACTCACCACAGGTTGAGCATTTTCACGCAGCTACGGAGGAGGAGAGAGAGGAAAGAGTGTAAACAGAAAAAAGTAAGAGAGATTAATACAGCAAGACCAGGATGATGGGGCGAGCACATGCCACACACATATGCAAATAAACACGCCAGCAGGACATTGGTGGACATGGAGGGAGAATTTCAGCAGTCAATGGAGAAAAAGAGTGTAAGAAAAGTTCCTGAAGATCCGCTGTGCAGCCAGTTCTTCCTGTACTAGAAAAGTCCAAAACATTAGATACTGTAACAAGAGATACAGTTTATTGTGTGATGTTTGCCATGTTTCCAAGACAAATGTGTTTTACGCATCCTTTATAAAATAAATTTAAAAAATGACCGTGACAAATCAATCGTTCAGATTTTAACTGTCTGGGGTTGTGTCGCTTTATTTATATTTTTCACTGTCAGGCATTCAAATCCTGTTTCCATCTTGAAGGTTTATAGAAACACTGCTGACAACCGAGAAAATAAGTGACCAAATTCAGTCCCTTTTGGGGGGGGGGACTCCTATCCGAGTCCTGTGTACACCCAGTATTAACTTTGTATTTGTGTGTGATTTTCAGCTGCTTTCATGTGCGCTTAGCGCCCATAAATAAAAATAAAAATCTGTTAAATATCATTCCGCCACCTTTTCACACACAATATTGGTAGAAAATACGGTGAAACTAGTAGATACAGTGCATCTGGAAAGTATTCACAGCGCTTCACTTTTTCCACATTTTGTTATGTTACAGCCTTATTCCAAAATGGATTAAATAATTTTTGTTCCTCAAGATTCTAAACACAATACCCCATTATGACAAAGTGAAAAAAGTTTGTTTAAAATTTTTGCAAATTTATTAAAAATAAAGAAAGAATATATAACACGTACATAATTATTCACAGTCTTTGCCAGGACACTCAAAATTGAGCTCAGGTGAAATCTGTTTCCACTGATCATCCTTGAGATGTTTCTACAACTGGATTGGAGTCCATCTGTGGCAAATTCAGTTGATTGGACAGGATTTGCAAAGGCACACACCTGTCTATATTAGTTCCCACAGTTGACAGTGCATGTCTGCACAAACAAAGCCATGAAGTCCAAGGAATGGTCTGTAGACCTCCGAGACAGGATTGTAACGAGGCACAGATCTGGGGAAGGGTACAGTAAAATTTCTGCAGCATTGAAGGCACCAATGAGCACTGTGGCCTCCATCCTCCGTAAATAGAAGAAGTTTGGAACCACCAGGACTCTTCCTAGAGCTGGATACCTCGCCAAACTGAGCGATCGGGGGAGAAGCGCTTTAGTCAGGGAGGTGACCAAGAACCCGATGGTCACTCTGACAGAGCTCCAGCGTTTCTCAGTGGAGAGAGGAGAACCCTCCAGAAGGACAACCACCACCAATCAGGCATGTATGGTAGAGTGGCCAGACAGAAGGCACTCCTCAGTAAAAGGCACATGAGAGCCTGCATGGAGTTTACCAAAAGGCACCTGAAGGACTCTCATATCAGGAGAAACAAAATTCTCTGGTCTGATGAAACAAAGATTGAACTCTGGCCTGAATTCCAGGCATCACGTCAGGAGGAAACCAGGCACCGCTCATCACCTGGCCAATACCGTCCCTACAGTGAAGCATGGTGGTGGCAGCATCACGCTGTGGGAATGTTTTTCAGCGGCAGGAACTGAAAAACTAGAAAGGGTCGAGGGAAAGATGAATGCAGCGATGAACAGAGACAGCCTTGATGAAAACCTGCTCAAGATCGCTCTGAAACTCAGACCTGGGCGAGGGTTCATCTTCCAACTGACGGCAACCATAAGCACATAGCCAAGATAACAAAGGAGTAGCTACGGGACAACTCTGTGAATGTCCTTGACTGGCCCAGCCAGGGCCCAGACTTTAACCCGATTGAACATCTCCGTAGAGATCTGAAAATGGCTCCCCATCCAACTTGATGGAGTTTGAGAGGTCCTGCAAAGAAGAATGGGAGAAACTGCCCAAAAATAGGTGTGCCAAGCTGGTAGCATCATACTCAAAAAGACTTGATGCTGTAATTGGTACCGAAAGTTCTTCAACAAAATATTGAGCAAAGGCTGTGAATACTTATGTACATGTTATATGTTCGTTCTTATTTTTTTTAAATTGGCAAGAAATTTCAAACAACTGTTTTTAACTTTATCATTATGGGGTATTGTGTGTGTAGAATCTTGAGGAAAAAATGTATTTAATACATTTTTTAATAAGGCTGTAACATAACAAAATGTGGAAAAAGTGTAGCGCTGTGAATACTTAAGGGTTGCACTGTACATTAACTCAGGCTACAGAGAGTTTGTTAAGCCCGCTTCTTGAAATTCCCACCTATCTGAAGAGCGACAAGTCGCTATCACAGATAACAAACGGCATGAACATTATTAAAAATATCTTATTTTGAAAGTTCGAATTTTATTATTTATTTTATTCGTTTGTTCTACTTAGGGCTTGCAAAATGCCTTTATTTTGAAAAATATATTTTTTGTTATTTTTATTTAATTTTCTAAAAACATTATTTTGATTATTATTATAGTTATTTTGAAAGCCGTACTGTACAAGTAGTTTCGTTTTGTATTTTTCTCTGCAAGTTTAACTTCGTATGTTTGTACTGAGAAATACACATTTCAAAATAATTTGTGATGAGTGTATTTTCCTTGATAACCACTATATAACCATCAAAAAGTGAATCACAAAAGCTTTTTATATTAAACATCATTAACAAGTTGTGTTTCAATAACAAGCAGAGGGGAATCTTCTATTGCAGTAGTAGGAAAGGTAGTAGGACACATTTCTCAAATATGTATATGATCTGGAAACTTTTTTATGAGTATGAAATTTACTTTAAGATACAGGAAAATGGAGTGCATACACCATTCCGTTGTTTACTCAAGTCTTTAGCCAGTATTTAGGAAGAAAAAGGTCCATTTATCAGCACCTACATAATCTTCTGTCTTATGTCTTTGGACCTGCAGCTCCGTTGAGGCAAGCCAGGCCAACTTGTCATCATCCAGGTCAATCCGACCTTGTTCACCATTCAGTAGCCGGGTTTTGGGGCAACTTCTGATTATGTGCTGTATATCGTGTCCCCACACTCACAAGCTGCAAGACCCCACCTCTTCATCGCTACTCCGTAGCGTCCATGCCGGTTCTCAAGCTATTCAAGGTTGTCTACTGCTTTCGGTGCACGCCCTGTCCAGTGACGTCCATGGGGTCTTCGCTGAGTGATGTAGCCTGGACGGTTCTGTTGATTTCCACTGGTCTCTCAACCTCGTCTTGACCCAGGTGACATTGGAGACGTTGGATGGTGTTGTGCAAAGCAGCTTATGGGCGAAAATTGGCAAAGGGGTGCCCAGACTTAAGGCGCACACGTCATGGTTTAACTGTCACCATTTTATGGAAGATATGGGATTCCCTGGTCTGTGCCTTTCGAGAGGGTCAGCATTTCTGCTTCTCGTCCGATGTTGGTTGAGCCATGTCAACGAGGACGGGTAGTTGGTTTACCGAGGTGGCTCGTAGGCATGAAACTTTAACCGGGCATTATCCACCATGGATAATGCATCTCACAGGTTTCTTCCCTGTTGTTGAGGTGGAACATTGAAGATATTATCTTTGCCAAGCTGATCTTGAGACACCAGGTCCTCAGGTATTTGGACAGGATGTTCAAGTTTCAGAGAGGTGCTCTTCTGCTGCTTCCAAAGATGGTTGACTGAGTAACATGGCCAGGTCATCTGCATAGCTATACCTCGTTGACTGGGTTACAGGCAGGTCATGGATGTAGATGTTGGTGCATTTGTGCCAGCACTGAGCCAAGAGGGAAGCATATCTTAAATTTCCTCAGCCTGCCCTTCATTGGCTGTTGTTGGTGTGTAGTCGTAAGCTGCGGTTGCTCAGCTCTCCATGATGAAGCTCACCATATGCCTTTCTGGGATAGTGTCCAAAAGCTTCATGTGTAGTCCACGCAGCCAAACAGTATCGTCTGCAGCTTTTCCCGTGCCTGGAAGCTGTCCTCTATGTATTGGCACAGGAGGGTCAACAGGTCCTCCGTTGACCTACCGCTTTGGAAAGTAGCCTGTTCTTTAGGCAGCTGGGGGTCGATCACTGGGTTGAGACGTGAGTGGAAGAGACGTGTCGGGATCTTGTACGGGACACAGGCCAGGGAATGGGTCGGTATCCCTTGGGGTCATTACTCGGTTTGTTTGGCTTCAGCAGAGCAATCACCTGGGCAAGGTGCCAGATCCTTGGCAGCTCCAGGCATGAGAGACACGTGGGGAAGAAGGGTTCTTGCCAGTCAGTTGCCTTCTTTCCTTGATGTTTTATGTATTCCGGGTGGATGCGGTCCATGCCTGGTGACTTGCCAGTTTTCCGCATTTGGATGGCCTGCCCTTTTTCTTCTGTTGTGAAGATGGGGATAGGTTGGAGTTGTAACTCAGTGACCTGTGCAGCTCATGGGCTCTTGCCGATATTGTTCTGGTGAAGTCCCTGTCTTCATTACGGAATGCGTCCGTTACTCAGCAGTAGCGATGCTATAGAATTTACATTGATAGGACATTGGCTGGAGTTGTCAACTTGCCCATCAGCTTGTTCATGGTCTACCACGCCCGACGGCTGGAGTGTGTGAAGTGAATTGATTCAACTGTCTCTGTCCATCTTTGCCTGCGTTTCTCATTTAGTCTGCAGATTAGGTCGTTCGCTGCTTTTTCCCGTCTTCGCTTTGACAAAACAGTCATTCACTGCTTTGTCGTTGTACTTCGTAGGTAGGTCTTCAAATTCCTCATCCCAGCAGAGTATACAGGCTTTGCGTACACTGCGAGGGATATTCCTATAGGCCCCACCTAGCAAAATCTTGCAGTATGAGTCATAGGCGTTGTTCAGACCAGTGGAGCGCGGGTATAGGAGACCAGCAGCTTCCTCGCTCACTTATTGTGTGAAGCCTGCCCAGTTTGCTTTTCCGAAGTTCCACCTTTTGGCGTCTTCCCCCGTTCTTACGTGTCCGTTCTTATTCTTCTATTGGTAGTAACTTAAATTTTCACAACTCAACTCTGACAAGACTGAGTTTCTCATGAGCGACAATGTGGGTAAGCCTAATGACTTTAAGTATACCAGTCCATTTACTTACCTCATCTAAACATATGACAGGGACATTTGCATCAAATTTGATTCTGTTTATCACTGTCAAACTGTTTAAAGATCATTACAATGAGTTTTTGATCTTTCACGCATCTTTCAGACACTTGACTCTTCACATTTTGACTTCTGAATCTCGGGTCAAACCACCCAGACCAGACATAAATGCTGCAGCTAGTCTTTCAAATACGAGTACCCAGAGATCCCATAATCCAGTTCAAAATCAAGGTTGGCAAGTCATTTTTGTCCCTATCTAAACTATTTGAGAACCTTTTCTTATATATCCTTCAAGGTACCATTCGACTCAGAGACAACTCATTATAATGTATTTTTTACTTTGTAATTCAGCTTCATAAACAAACAAAAAAAACCTAACCTACTCATTGTGTACCTTATTGAAAGGTTTGCCGAAGTGAATAATTATCAACCTGTTCCATTTCTTTTTTTAAAAAAACGATTTTGATAAATTTCAGTATCATATGTTAAAAATATTAATTTTTAATAGTTATTCAGTGAAATGAGTTATGTAACTGAGGGATTGAACACTTTTGCGTTTCACATCCTCATTCAGGGCTGAGAACCCCTAAAGATCCGATCCTGGATTTGTCCCTGAATGCATGTGGCTCGCAGAGGCGTTTGTCCTATTTTACGGAGTCTACAATTGTGTTTGGATACACAAAATAACGAAATGATGGGAAAACTTGATCATTCTAGCTAGATCAGCTCTGTACTGCGCATTGATTATCATTGCCAAGAGGCCCTGCATACCAAGAGTCCAAGTGTCGTCCAGACAGTTCTTTTATCCTTCATAGCTACCTCACGCCCAAAGATTAATCAAGCAATCAAAGATTGCTAGACTACATGCAAATTTATTTGGATGGCAGCACCCTTTATCAAAATAACTCTGTGCCAGCATGGATTTCAGCGCTAGAATAATAATAAAAAATTCCATATTAATTCGGTGTACTCCCTCGATTTATTCGTGTACTACCGCAGAATATGTGCTACCCAGTTTGTAATAAAAGTTTACAAAAGTTTTATAGGAGTTATTTGACTATTTTAATGATTATCATTTGTCAAACTGACAAACTCTTCATTTTAGAGTGCTAATACTGCAACACTTATGCAATGATTCTTTCGCAATAGCGCAATTTTATTTTTTACAGTAGCTTTAATTCAGATGTAAAACTCTCATCAGTAATGCCATCCAAAAATGCAAGCTAGGTCCATCTAGCTAACACTTTTCATCCTAGCATTTATCAAACAGTCCTGGTCTAACTTTTCGGGGTTGGCCTGTAATCATAAATGTTTTCACAACAGCCTAGCAACAAGGAAGGGCCTGAAAGACCTGCTCTACTTTGGTCCTGCTTAAAGGTATCAAAGCTGATTGGGTGACAAATCAGGAGAGTCTCCTCACAGCAAAGTTTTGGAACCAATTGATTGGCTGAGCTTAAGTATGACTGGAGACAAATGGACATTTTTAAATGTGTCAGCGTGTGCACTTCTCAGTGATTTTGTAGCTTTTAACAAACTATCTGCACCATGGTGGTAGGTTTCACTATAACATTTCTATTTGAACTTATATCAAACTAAATTAATTGACTGCAATATTCAACAACCTCAAATTTCAAATGCAAATTCCTCAATTTCCCCATTAACACAATTCACCAAGTTCCTGTAAATCAGCTGAATCGTGGAACATTCAGCCGGCAGCACAATTTTTGCACAGTGGGTGGCCTGTCATGCAGCAAGGCATCATTCCACTCACTGGCGCACTGAAGATGACCGCCAATAGCTGTTTGGGCCAAGTTCATTTTATGATGAATTGAACAAAATTAGGGAAATGACTGGTAGCTTCATACAATGCCAACAACTCCAATCTAACCAGCATGCCAGGATATGTGCATTAACATTATTCTAGTACCAATTTAAGATGGTCAGGCTGCTTCAGAAAGCTAAGTAACATTTACATTAGCTTCCAGTGTAGCCTATGGAAGTGGCTAACTGTAAAGACCACAGGTAAGAGAGCCTCTATTGGCTCTTAATAAGAAGTTCAATTCTCATTTTTCTTCAAAAAAACCCCAAACGATATTATTGAGATAACAGCATAGAGACAGGCAGCAATAGAGATCAAGACCCTACACGGGCATACAGAAGAAAAGAGGAGAAGCAAGATGACAGCTGGGGAATGGGGGTATGGGCTGTCACAATTCCAAAGCACAGCAAAAAGTGACAGTGACAGAAAGGAAGAACAGGAGAAAGAGGAAGCAACCGATGGAGTGGGACGAGAGGTGGAGCGTGAGGAGAGGTGCGGCAGGTGTTTGATACGTACTTGGCTTCATCAACTGCTTCCACCTCTGCCTGAGCTGTAATTGGAGGGTTGGAATGATCTGCCAGTGGATCGTCAGCATTCAACTCCCCATTGGTTGAGCTGACCACCTACGGAACAAACTGGTGTTACTTTACAAAACAAAAACACCCCTGGACTAAAACTGAACAGCAGTTTATCCAATATAATGAGTCAGCTTTGGCTGCTTTCACAATGTAAACAAGTCTCACAGAAGCAAATAACAACTGCATATCAGTCACAGAAGAAAGCTTAGATTGCATTTATCAAACATTGCAACTCTGATGTTTAAGTGCGTCCTGATGTATTACTGGGTCTCTCCTTGACATTGCACAAGCCATTAAATGAAGATTAGGGAAACCTGAAAACTGGTGCCCAATTGCAATAAAAGATGGGTGTGAGTTTAACATCCTAAAAGTGTGTACAGTGGCAATCAGTAAACTGTAAAATCTTTAGCCCTTTCATTTCTTCTCTTACAAAGATGGTATGGCTGTAGGTTTGTTAGCTTTCGCTTTAATTTTGTTCTATGTGGCTGCAGACAGTGAGCATGGCTGACAATAACCTCAGCAAATACTGGATTAGGGGGAATTTCAGTTAAAGTTTGTTGCAGTGTACATACGAGACACATGCCAAGCTCTTTTCTTTATAAAGGCGTAATGAGTGAGCCTTAATTTACAGTATGTTTGAAATGTTAACATTTGCAGGACAATTCATTTATAATCTGTGAATTAGAATCTAAAAATATATTTACATTTTAGTGTCAACTGATGTGAGTGAAATGACCTTTGCTATTATTAGACATCCGGAATACTGCATTCATATTTCACCTGCCAGATATTCTCTACAATGCTGTTACTCCAATCACTCAACAGATTAAGGAATTGCAGAGAAAATAATATTAGTTTGAATCCTCGAAGCTCTCAAAGAATGAATAAATTATGTTGCTGATATTCAAAGAGGGATCAATAACCACGTAAATCAAATGTAAAATGAACTGCACTTTTGTCTAGGAAAGCAACAGCCGAGCTTGCTAGTATCTGTTACCTCTGTCGATCACATGTAGGTCATCTTGAACACAGATAATGGTATCTGATTTATTTTTTATAAGATGTAGACTTGAAACATTTCAAATATTCAGTTTGTTTGAAAATACATGACAGGGAATTAAGCAGAAAAGCTCAAAATATACTTAAGCCGCTGTACCTAACCCTAACCCTATTTCAAGACACCAGGAAAATCTTGTGTAAATGCAAATTGGATATTCGTTTAAGCTTGCAACCCCTTATGACTAAAAAGCTGCACTCATCCATCTAAGTCAGGTCACCCTGCCATGCAAGATACTTCTTGCCCTAGCAAGGAGTCCCAGGGTGCCATGAAGAGGTCTGGAACCTGCGATAAAAAATGCCACACCTAATGCCGCAGTTTATAATTCTCACAATCTAGGGTGAGTGGCACCGGATGACATGCATATGATGATGCAGAAAAACAACATTTCCCAGCCAGGGTTAAAAGGGTAGGGGAGGTATGTGGTTTTGTCTCACACACAAAGCTAAAACAACAAAACAAATAATTTGTCTTTATCTGCACATTTGTGAGTCAACTGACAAGAATTAAAAAAGAACTCTGGCATTCAAGAACTACTGCTAACCCTCTGGTGTCTGAGGTCAAATAAGCAGGAACACCAACCAAACTGTTCATATTCCATTTAAATAATGTTAGTGCTTGCCACCTTATTTCAACATAACATCCCCTCTATGACCAGACAATTATTTCTTCATTTTAGCACGTTGTATGTACATACAACATACAGGGTGCTAAACATATGTACAACATACTGAACACAAACACATATTTTGCTAGGGTGAGTGATTATACCACCGTGACATCAGATTCCAGAGGGTTAACTTTTGATCAATCATGATGTTTAAAAATGTATAAAAACATTAACTATAGATTTAAACTAGAATTTCAGTCCAAATCAATCAAAATCTGCTTAAGAAATTGTAGGATCACTTTTTTTCTTTCTGTTTGATCCCTTTTTCTTAATATTTGGTAAATGTTCGTATACAGTATTGGTGCATTTTATATTAAAATATTATGTATAATTACTGAACCCAGACCTATGAGACAGATCTGACTCCATAGGGATTGGTAAGGAGCTGTTGGTGAGAGGTGTATACCTGCACTGAGCCCCCGTGCCTGTCTGCCGCCAGGTGGGAGGTCAGATAGGAGGAGTTTGCTTGGCGTGTGGGTTGCACTTCCCATGCTCCTCGTCGGTCTGAGGCCGCTATCTGCTAAGAAGCCAGGGACGTTGGTGAGGGGAAAGGAAGAGGTTTTGGGGGTGCAGTGGGAGGGAGTGGGGGAGTGATGGAACAAATGTGTTAGGAAAGATGGGTAATTGGGTGTGTGAAGCCAGGTACCATGCAAAGCAGCATGAGAAATAACGAAGAAAAAATGTGACAAAACAAAAGAGTGAATCAAAATCAAAGCAAGGCTTCAGCCGGAGAACAGATAAGCTCTGTATTTTGGCCTTAATCTCATTGTACTTAAATACAAAAATGTTTGTGAAATGCTTGTTAAGAGTTAATTCTCCAAAAATGTAGCTGCTCACATTTTTGTTTTCCCTTGAGACTAATAGTTTAAAAACTTTTGAAGCACATTGGCTTTGTTTAGCGGTTACGACTGAATAGTGTGAACATACTGTGTTTCTAGACCTTTTACACAGAGATTGTGCAATGGCACTGAAACAAAACTACAAAACCGTTGTTCATTTATACTGAACAAAAAAGCAGAGAAACACCACTATAAGGTGTGATTTCCTAAATTGAGCCAGGGTTCCGTGAATATAAGAGAAATTATGGAATTGTGATGCAACAGAGTCTATGTCTGGTGTAAAGTTGTACATATGCCTAGAGCTGTGCTTTCTAAACAATAGAAAACTATGGCAAAAATTATCATTAACCCATTCACACAGCTTATTTGTTGTAAGGCAGGTCCACTTTTGCCCCGCCTTTTTGTAAAACACAATGACAGCGTAATGAGGGAACTGTGTCGCTCCCCTAAAAGCAGCAGCGGTAACAACAGAGAAAAACTGAATAAGAACATGTATTGGACGCACCTTCACAGAAAATTGTTGTGCTTCAACATAAAATATATTGTCAAAATATGAGGAACGAAAAGGGAGCACAAACAAAATTCCAGTGCAAATTGACTAAACTCACACCAATTTATTTTGGCCTTAGGATAACTCAATGTCTCTGTATACATGAGGTGAAACGGCAGTGTTTGTGTATTGTGTGTTGGTGTGTAGCCCCTGTTCTGCAGACTTAAAAAGGTAAATAGTAGGAGTCACCAGCAAATTCAAAGATGAACAAAATCACCCGGGAGCTTGCACCTCATCCAGAGAAGAGGACAAGATGAAGCACCTTATAAGAGGTTGCCGCAATATTATTCCACAATATAGAAAGTGCTGCTTGACATGTATACAAAACATTACACAGAAAAAAGATAGTTCAATGAAACATGACACCCTTTTTGCTTGTGGACTGTAGCCTGTCCCTGGGAGGTATTAGTCCTCTGTTGTTTTGTGAAAATAAGTTTAAAAGAGTGTAAAGAAGGTTCGCCTTGTGGTGGTTTTGCATGATCTCATGTAAAAATTGTATTAATAGGGCTCAACTCTTTGTGGACACATGGAGTGTCTCATATTTTTGGAAATAATTCAAATATTTTAGGTTGGAGTGCAAGATTTGCCTTCTGTTTACTAGAACAAAAATCTGATAAAACACACACCTGCCCACTCCCACTACTAAAACAAAATTTGCATACCTGATTTCTTATAGGCGGATGCTGTGAAGGCCGGTCTCGGTGTGGGTGGCTCTCTCTTGTGACAGCAGATGCTCCAGAGTCTATATGGACAGACCCCACTGGTGTGGGCTGACAGGAGCAATCATGTAAGTGCTGTGCAGTCAAGCAGCTTTCTATAAACCATCTCTGTTAGAAGTTTATGAGTGTAACTTACTATCGGCCTGCCAACCCAGTCATAGGTGTAGTCAAAGGTGTATCCTTTTCGCTCAAACAGCTCAGTGAACAAAGTCCTCAGATACTCATAGTCAGGCTTCTCAAAGAAGTCCAACCTTCTCACATATCGTAAGTAAGTTGCCATTTCCTCTGAATAACAAGAAAATGAATAAAAATAGTTTGAACTTTTTTAGTATGGTGAGTATAGACAGCTGGATCTGGACATGTTACATTAAGCACTGTACCTGGGAAATTTTCACAGAGGACCTCGATGGGAGTGTTTCGCTTTGTGTCGCCAATCTTCTGGTACCGTTCTTTAAGCGTGTCCGCCTGCAGAGGTAAACCGAAAGGCCTTTTTCAAGTTTTTTTTATTGTCTTTGTACATTCAAACAGGAAATGTCAATTGCATTGTAAACTTTCATATTCTGTTTAATTTATGAGTTATACCTTATTCAAACGTTTTCAGAGAATAAAGAGAATAGATTTTCATGTTGCTATTCATTAGTATAAACTCGTGCAAAGGAATCTAAGGTCTTGACTGTACACTTAAGAACACAATTTTCCAACCTTCTCACATATTGAAGGTATGTGGCCATTTCCTCTGAATTACACACAAAAAAAATTAAAAATAGTTTAACTTATAGTTTGACATGATGGTAAACATGATGATAATTGAGTAATATTTAAAATATGGTTGGAACCATGGTTCACAGCCAACATGTGATCTTCTATGCTGCTATAGCTGTATCAGATGTAAAAAATCTTAGCTCTCCCATGCACACTGAACAAAAACAAACAATTGATTTCCAATTTATAATATTACTATTCCTAGTAGAAAACACTAATAACTGAAGTCTTCATGTTTACTTTTTGTTTTTAATTTTGACTCAAGACTCCAATATAAAACTTACATAACGATAAGCAATTGCCTTAATGGATACTGATCTGACTATGATTTAATGCATGACAGTGAAATCTTTGGAGAGGATGAGCCTTCCCAGTATATCTGTTTGTTGTGCATAACTAGAACATATAATTCCAATATATGCTCATATGTGAGAGGGTAGCACAGTCAAAATTCCAGTGCAAGTTCACTAATCTCAGTTATGCCATTTTATTTTGGCCTTGTCAATAAATTGCAAGGGTTTGGGCCCAAAGGCTTTCAGAACATAACTGATGCACACCAGTCAACATGCGCGAGAATTTTGTTGGCATTACCTTTTCACCTGTGGGTACTCAAAGTATTCCCTTCCATGTACTAAACATACCTTAAGCCCCTGCCAGGGTAGACTTCCACGAAGGAAATACATGAACATGTGGCCTAAGGCCTCCAGATCATCCCGCCTGCTTTGCTCTATAACAACAGAATTGAAAATCGACATTTAATTGAGAAAGTCCTGAAATACAGTACACAATTAACACTTAATAACAACATAAGCTATGAAATTAATCTTACCTTTTCCTAAATGCGTATTAATGGACATATATCGGGCAGTACCGGTCAAGCTCTTGTGCTCCCGGTATGGAATGTGTTTTTTGGTCTCGGGGTCGATGTATTCTTTAGCCAGGCCAAAGTCAATGATGTGGATTACGTGTTCCTTTTTATTCCCTTGCCGTCCGATTAGAAAATTTTCAGGTTTTACATCTCTATAGATGAGATTCTTAGAGTGCACATACTCCATTCGAGAAATCTGGTGAGAAAAAAACCCCAGCAAATTCAGCAATAAGAAAGTTGACAAATATCATCACAAACAAGTAAATAAGATTAGAAAATTGGGAATCGAGATTATCTCACAAATATTGATTAGCATGGACTGAGATCTATGGTACAAGTAGTTGTTAAGGTTTAAAATTCAAACATCCCTGAAAAACACCAGAAAGATTGTTCTACATAAATATTCCATCTTAGTTGATTGTCTTTTATAATTTATTCATTTTAATTCCCACATTCATGGCATTACAAATCGTGCAAGTTTGTTGGTTTGTCTTAGTTTTTCTACCAAGCATGTTTATTTCTGCAAGGGTTTGTGGAGGATTGAGCCCGGCCTTTTTCCCCACAATTGTACAACATCCTGAGCTTCATGGAGCTGAAAAGGTCCGCTTGGCCTAAAAACAAACTTCTTGACGAATGCGACAAGGTCTTTGAGAATTTGTTGATCACGAGTGTTTCCCTGGATTTTCTATTAATTGCATATATCAAGAAAGAAATATAAGAAACGTAGCTCATTCCTAATTTTAGATGTCTGTACCATTCAAGCCAAATGCTAATGTTGCCCCCTCAGTTAAGTGTATAACTTATTACCAAGTAGAATCGGAACTTACAAATGATTCCTTTATTTAATCATTTTTGTGCCCAGATCGTGATTAAAACAAGTCATTATGTATGGTTTTGATCACAGCCAATCACCGCAAACAGTGTGTATTTGGTCCTCAGCCACAGCGTTTAAAACAAATAATCTATAGTTTGGTCAAGTGTAGCACTGTATCTCATAGAGTTGGCAGTTCAACATCCACAGACATCAAATTATCAACCAACTATATCTGGTATTACAGCTTGGCCCCTTGACGATTTGCAGCCGACTGTGAATCGGCAGGGATGACAATCCCTGAGGCCATGGTTCTCAGCTGGAAAAAGGTAGAGTGCTCAATCCGGGTCGGGGTGGAGTTTTTGCCCCAAAAGGAGGAGTTCAAGTATCTCGGGGTCTTGTTCACGAGTGAGGGAAAAAGGGAGCGGGAGATGGACAGACGGATCGGGGCGGCGTCTGCAGTGATGCGGACGCTATATCGATCCGTTGTGGTGAAAAGAGAGCTGAGCCGAAAGGCAAAGCTCTCGATTTACCGCTCCATCTACGTTCCGACCCTCACCTATGGTCATGAACTGTGGGTCATGACCGAAAGAATGAGATCGCGGATACAAGCGGCTGAAATGACTTTTCTCCGCAGGGTGGCTGGGCTCAGCCTTAGAGAAAGGGTGAGGAGCTCAGACATTCGGGAGAGGCTCAAAGTAGAGCCGCTGCTCCTCCGCATCGAGAGGAGTCAGTTGAGGTGGTTCGGGCATCTCCCAGATGGACATCTGGGCATCTCCCGGGGTCTCTCTGGGAGGAGACCCCGGGGTAGATCAAGGACCCGCTGGAGAGATTACATCTCTTACATCTCTCGGCTGGCGTGAGAACGCCTCGGAATTCTACTAGAGGAGTTGGTGGATTTGGCCGGGGAGAGGAAAGACTGGGCTTCCCTTCGAAACTTGCTGCCCCCGCGACCCGGACCCGGATAAGTGGAGGATAACGAGCGATTACAGCTTGGCAACTCGGGATAAATGAGAATCTTGATTTAGTTTTTTTGCTAGGGATAAAGCTTATGTTTTTCCCTAGCAAAAAAACTTTTCTCCACTGACCTACCTGATTGTTTTCCACAATAACAAAATAAATGGTGGTGCAAAATACAAAAGCAACAACAACAAAAAATCAATGTTTTGTAAATGAGCACATCGAGGATCTTTCAGTTTGGACATATTGCACGTTCTCATCGAGCCCCCCCTGTAAGAACCATGTACAAAAATGTACAGATTCATAACCTGTTCTCCCAGATTTGTAGAACACAAATTTATTTCCTGAATTGTGTAGTTTATCAGTAACTCCAACAACACTGAAATCAGCATGTGTTTATCAATACGCAGCCCTGTTAAGCTATTAATTATTCAGAGTCCTGGTCAGGAGCAGAGATTCATATAAAGGATCAAGGAGTCTGGCAGACTAGACTTAGATATTTACAGAGCTCCACTCATGTCACGTAAACCCAGGCACTGATCTTTTATTTCTCATGTGACACAGGTGGCTTTCCATACATTGTGGTCGAGTTTAAGGCAATCATATAAATGTGTGGTATTGCACCCCACAGATCTATCGGCCTCTCGCGCTCCCTGTTACTTTCTGTTTCTGATGCTATGTATCACGTGGTGTAAAACAATATTCTCATGTTAGGAGAGAGAAAGTAGGAGCTCCATCTCTCATACAGCTGATATTCTGAAGACTATTCTGCAGCGTCGTTGTACAACAGAAATACATGGCATACATGTATAATTCAATATTCCAATCTTATTACAATTAATTGCCCGGACTTAATTGTCATCATTATACAACCTCATACCTAATTTGGGTTTCTGATTTGATCAATCATTTATAATCAGTCAATTAATTTATTGTGATTGACACATGATTAATTCACTATGCTTCACAGCTGGACAGTCGGTGGTTAGAAATGATGACTTAACATCAGCAGAGTTCCAAACCAGTGCTGCAGGAACTATGCACACATCAGCAATTAAGACAGTATGACAATGTGTGTAGGGATGAGAAATTTGATCCAAGTGCTCATAGTGGTTTCCACCCATGAGAAGCTTAGAATAAATTCTACACAGTGGGGAAATTAGTAATGGAAGAAGATTAAGATCTTATACTTGGGTTTCATAGTGAAATATCCCGATACCCTGAAATACTTCATTTACCATAAAAAGGAGCTTTCATAGGAGTACGAGCTCACAGCACTTATTTTAGGATCACTAATTTGTGCCAAAAAATAAATGACATACATGATAAAAACCCGACCAGATAAAATACAGACCTGAGCTACTTTGCAACAAAAGCACCGTGTTTTGTAGGTTCAAATCTGTAGGGGCTATCTGGATCACAAGAACACTGCAGATTTTATGCTGATTAAGTGAAATTGTAGGAATTTTCAGATGTCTGAGATGCATAACAGTCTCTACCACACCAATCTCCACATTGCTCTAGCTGAGCTGGATACATTGATGACAGCTTTGGGCCTTCTTGATTCGTTCCAAAACTGAGCAAATTCTAACAGAATGCTAATTTAGAATCAACTGGTATTTTGGGCCGAATAATTAAGTCCTATACATCATCTCCACTCTGGGCCCTTCTCTGATGTTAAGCTGCTGTCCACAGTATGTGCGAGTATAACTGCAGAATAAGTGTTCAGATCTTCAGTCCTGGCCGTTTCACTTTAAAATCCTACCATTGTTCGAAGCGGTAGAATGCCTTAAAACTATGCACCAACCTAGAAACTGGTATCAATGTTAACACTGGGTTTGTGTACTGGTACTTAGAAAATACTAAGAATGTGGGGGAAAAAACATTACAGTATAATATTGCAACATTTTGCATGGCAATATTGCATTGTCACACGGATACTACGTTTCAATATTCCATTAATTGAGATACAGTGTGTGTATTGATAATATGAATTCTGGCACATGGTTATCAATTTCTTTTCAAGTCTAATAAGTGGTGCTATACCGCATTGTGCCAGTGATGGCAAGGTATACAATGCCAAGATGAATCAGCAATTATCAGCTATAATCCTAACAGGATTTCATTGTCTTCTCAGTGTATCAAAGCCAAAGTATAATATTCCCAGGCGTCACTATGTAACATTCTACGACAGAAAATTAGGGTCGCATGGATCCTAAAAGTTTAGAAATTGAGATTATCATAATATAACGAGAAATAAACTCATAATTTTACTAGAAAAAATAAAAATCCCAATTTTACGAGAATTCTTGGCTGCTCGTTGGAAATGAGGAACATTTTGTCAAGCTATATTTCAATAATAATATAAGTTTTACCTAAAATCTATTCAACAGATGCTATCAGATAGCTCTAAGAACTATTATAATTGATTATAAATTAGATATTTAAATTAGTTTGTTGTCAAGTGTTTCTCATATAAATGTGAAAAAGTAACATCAATCCTAATGAGTGGAAAGTCGCTATTTTAAAAGACTTTAACGTGTTATGTAATCTTCTGAACTCACCAGCTGAATTGCAATCATTAAGACCGTCTTCAGTGAAAAGGTTCTGTCACAAAGGTCAAAGAGGTCCTCCAGACTTGGGCCCAGCAGCTCCAGGACCATGGCATTGTATTTCCCACAAGGTCCAAAGTAAAACACCTGAGGCACACCTTCAGCTGAAAGACAAGAGAGAAACTAGACTTCTTAAAGTTCCACTGGACAAAATTGTACATATGCACATTTCTAATCAATGTATTTCCTGTTTGACATTGCAAATGAATGGGCATAAAGATACGAAGAATCCCTGTTAGGAGCTTAAATAATAAATAACAGACTACGGGAATTAAAGCCAATAAAAGTACGTAGATGATATATTGGAGAAAATGCCTTATTGTGTTTATACAAGGGGGAATTCTCAGAGTAAGGATGGCTAAAATGTTTGTTATTCCTGTCTCCCTTGACTGATGATATTTCTAAATTTAACCACAAGAAGTCAGATAGTCAGATAGGAGAGGCACCACAAGGTTACTGATAGAAAAACGCAGCTAGGTAAACATTTACCTTAAAGTTCAAATACAACACAGTGCTTAGAAGTAGAACCGGGTAATTCTTCCTCTACGGGCAGGAAACTAATTTTCACTGACTCCTGTCACATCCTCCCTCCTGAATTGTATCCTCTTAGCTCTCACCATAATTGCTACCATATCACTTTTGCCCTTAATTTACATCTTCTCACGGGAGTTTAGTGTTGTTTGATTACTATTATGCAATAATAATAATGGCTGAGCTGTTGCTGTAGAAATGGACTGTCATGTACCTCCAGAATCGTTGGCATGCTTTTTAAAAAATTAGTAAAATGTAATATATTTTAGATTTTCCGATATCTATACAGTGCGGTGGAGCTCTGCGCCCTCATCTAACAATCATGTCACGTACACGCCCCCAGACACCTCAATCCAAGAACGGCTGTCTGATAAAAATGTAAACGGATAATCACAATTGCGGAACACTCAACAAGTGGTCTGGCCATCCCGTACTGGTAGCCTGCAAACTAAAGGCATGGTGTTGGAGTCCTTGCTTTGCAAACTAGATCGACTATCTACAAGTCAACTGATATCCTCTCATTGCAACCTCTTGTCATCCACCGGGCCGGTGTCCCCCAGGAGCTGCATTTCACCCCGTGAAGGGTGGTAAACGAGGGGGATAACCTATCGTTGAGTCTAAACAGAGGCTCACTCTGCCTAAAATTTGGGTAGGTTAAGAAGTAAGATAGATGACTTACAGACTGAGATAGTAATATTGGGGGTTGGTGAGAGCACGCAATATTTTTTATTCAACTACCCGATTAATCGTAAGATAAATTGATAGAATACTCGTTTACTAAAATAATTGATTACTGAATCCCTAAAAAACACATTTACCATCTTAACAAAAAACACATTTTTATCTTCAATGTTTGTTGATCAATTATTTCCAAAGAAATCTTTTTCTTACTTTACCATTTCATATTTTTAAGTTCACCTATTTGAGTGGGAACTCTTAAGTGGAGGACAATGACTTACGCACGGTGACGCAAATTTGTTCGACTGGCAAATGGTCTCCAAGAATTATAGGTCAATGGAATCTGGGAGTCAGAAAAGTCTCCCTAACCACCGTCAGACGGCATCTACACCAACACAAACTGTTTGGGAAGGTAGCAAGAAAAAGCCTCCACTAACACCCACACACAAAATGAAGTGTCTGAAGTTTGCCAAACGCTACCAGTACTTTCAACGGAGCAAGTTCATAGGTCTGATAATACCAAAGTTGAGCGTTTTGGCAACAAACATTAAAGATGGGTGTAGTCTAGCAAATCTGTGGGATGTTCTGCAGAGTCCACAAGCCTTGACCTCAGAAACGGAAGAAGTTGGAGAGTTTCTGTATGGAGGAATGATCTTCGTTCTTCACCATGTGTCCTCAAACGTCATCACACACTACAGGAGTACACTCGGTCGTTAAGGTTGCTAAAGGGGTAGTTAAAATTTAGATTTTTGTGAATGATTGGAATAAGGTCATGGGTATGAACCATAAAGACATATTTTGATCCATAAAAATCCAGATTGGTTTTCATGTAATTATAAAAAAACAGTCTAAAATATAAAATACCGACATAATGAAAAATTAACAAGACTACGGTAGATTTGTTGAACTTTGTTGGTATATTTTATGTATATTTTGATTTTACCCTTTTTTACATTGTACCTCACCTCTGAATGGCTGATTTCACTCTAAAAGTTATGTTTCAAATTCTAATAAATACATTTTTCATACATATTAGGAAGAAGATATTTCATTATGAAGTGCTTCATACACCAATCTGCTGTGACATTAAAGCATCCTCCCTAATGTTGTGTGGGTCAGCTCTTGCCCCCAAAACAGCTCAAACTAGGAAAACAAAAAATGATGTGCAGTTTTGGAGATGCTCTTTCCAAGTCGCCTAGCCATCACAATTTGGCCCTTGTTAAAGTTGCTCAGATCCTAATGTTTGCCTATTCTTCCTGCTTTCAACGCACCAACTTCGAGGACGACATGTGCCCTTGCTGCCGAATATATCCCGACTACTGACAGGTGTCTTGGTAAGATCATATAGTAATCCATTTGTCACTTGTCAATGGTTATAATATTACTGGAACTCAATGTACACCCATGAGAGAGAGCAACATACACTATCCACCTGGAGTTGTCTTGCACTTGACAAATATAAATCCAATATTCATCATATTTTTTGATTGGTTTGTTCTCTTTAACTGATAAATATGCTACTTTGTTGACCAGCTACAATACCCAGTCTTCACACCTCACTTTTTCCTGGATGTATTGCACAGTAGGTAACGCACAGCTGTTATCTTAAAACAACTGCCTGCTTTCCTTGCTACTTCAGTCGAAAAAACACGTAACAGTGTACGAATTTGGTAAAAAAACCCAGCAAATCCGTGAACTTAATGATGCAAACTGCCGAATCTGGAAATAAAAGAATATTTTTAGTGATAATGTTGTCAAATCTTTTCAATGCACTACCAAGACTTATGGTACTCTTTATTTTGGACATTCAACTACTTACTACATCTATCTATGTATAAGTCTTTGTTACCCTGCTCACAATTATTATAATAATAATAATAATACATTTAATTTATAATGCACTTTACATTTGGATCAAATCTCAAAGTGCTAAAATTTTTATTAGTTAATTATTAATAGTAAAATAAACTTGTGTCACAAGGTATCGGGTTTGTATTATTCTAATTGAGAATGCTATTCTAATTGTACTGCTGCGTATGAACATATTCATACGAATATGCTGCTTAAGACGTTTGAATTGCAAGTTGGGTAATGAGAAATCCACCGCAGCTTTATAGGTGGCATAATTGTCGACCGACAGCATATGGGTATGTAGGAGTCCTGCTGTTCTCCATCCTGTGTTTCTGGACATCATTATGCAAATCCGTTGGTTGTTAATTTTACCATAGGCATGAGTGAAACTCTCGAATTCCTGTTTGTCTGTGGCACTCCTAAAATGTGCTTGATTGAGTAAGTATTTTAAATAAGTCACGGAAATTTCCAAGTAGTGGGTCACAGACGATTATCATTGAAAAAGAAACAGCTTTCAAGAGAAACACAAGAGACTTAATGTTTGTTCTGTACTGTAAAGTATACTATAATTGTAAAGTAAGACTCAAACATTTGATCGAAGCTGCCAATTTTCTAGGTACTGTTTTAAGCAATTATCTTCAAAAAAACGAATCGCAACGCTTGGGTGTTAGAGGCTATTAAACTGGTCTTGAAGAAATGAAGTGCTCCACACTTTCAAAGAAATATTCAAAAAGAGTATGCATGTCATGAGAGAAAAAAGAGACAGCCTAAAAAAAGGGAAAATATAATAATTTAAGCAACATTTAAGGTAACATGCTTTCAAAGACTTCTGATTGTAGGAAATCTAAATTTCAGTATTTAGTTCATGCTGCCGACCATATCCGTCAAATCCTTCTGAAAACATTCCGTCCAGAATCCAAAGACACAACAATATTAATAGATAAATTTAGATTTCCAAATTTTAAATGGACCATATGTTTCACAGTTGTATGTACTGCAATCAAACATCACATCAAAATATATTATACATATTTGGAACACTATTAAGCGCTGCAACAATTGAGAACAAAAATCAGCACACAAGACAGTTTTGTCAATATTTTCATCATTCAGTCAGTCATTTAATAGATTTATAGAAGAATATACTAAATAATAGATTTACATTACATAATTATAAAGAAAATAAAACATGATGACGATGAGTAATATGAATGTGTGAAAAATAAAAACAACTGCAGGATCCTCAAATGTTTCTGCACTGTGTGCAGTAATTCAACTAAAGACCTGATTTTTGTTTGGACTCTGGCACCCATCTTAAGGATGTATTTTTTATTTGACAAACAAATTGACTCTCAAGGAAAACACAGGTTTTCCTTGAGTGTGTTTTGACATAATGGGGGAAAAAAATGCGTATTTTAGCAATCATAACATTGTTTGACAATTCAGTTTAATATGAGATATAGTCCATATTGACAAGAGTTGCGTCTAACTTATATTTAATGTGGCATACTGGCAATTCGGGTGGATAGGTTTGTGCCTTTTCAGACATGACAAGAAAACGGCACCAATGAGGGCTAGTCAATTAATCACAAAAAGTAATTTTGATTCAGACATATACGCAATTTCTAATTTCTGTAGTACAACAAATCTGCAGCATATTCATTCATAAGCTGCTGCAAAGTAGTGACTGTACATATCTCCCTCAGCCATTTAGTTAGTGTTAGTTCATGTGACGCTGAGATGCAGAAACAAAACTGCATGGTGAACAAGGAAAGACAGAATGCTGTCTTCCCGTGTGAGAAAAATACATTAAATATAAATACAGAATGTATCCATGAGAAAATTCGGATGTTACAGGTGAGAGAGAAATTAATCCAACCAATTGCACTGACCTTTTGGGGTGTGGATGATTTTTGGATTCAGAGAATATGTTGAAAGTGACAAACATGCACATTGCATGCAATGTTTTACTACAGTAGCAGCGTACATGTATAAATTCAGCTTAAAGATCATCACAAAGTAGGGCTGGGAATTAATCGTAAAAAGATCGTGAGCTCAATTCAAATGTATATACGATATCATTCCTGAAGTATAGCGTTTATCAAGCATTTTCATTTATAAAGTGAGCTGCAGCAAAACTTGCTCGCTTAGCTGCAGCTTATGTTTACGGAAACATGGCTGACCACGCTGACTCCGGACACGAATGCTACGTTGGACGGTTTCAAGCTGCTGAGAGCGGACAGCGGGAAGTGGTAAGAGGAAAGGAGGAGGGCTGGCAGTGTTTGTGAATGATAGATGGTGTAAATCTGGGCACATCACTATTAAAGAGCAACACTGATGTAAAGAAATCGAGTTGTTAGCCGTTAGCATGAGCTGTTAGCACGCGATAGCAGCATACATTCCGCCCTCTGCCAACGGCGACGCTGCCTGTGACGTCATCAACTCGGTGACTAGCAGGCTGCAGACACAGCACCCACAGGCTCTCCTCCTGATCTCTGGTGACTTCAACCATGCCCCCCC